>CM036772.1:32372365-32532365 GCA_020796225.1 Arion vulgaris
TACACGTTCTTGGCAAAGATCAAACATATCACAAAGAGTGATTAAAATTGGTCGTAAGAACGAACGAAAGAAGATAGACACAAAGAAGAAGAGAAAATTGATGAAAAATGGATCGTTAAGACAGGCATAAGATGAAATAAAATGCAGAATTCAAATTTTAAATGACCATTCAATTGCAAAATTTCTGTTTTAAGGAGTCACCGACCCCTAATCGCATGAATGCATCTCAAATGCTTCTGAACACACTATGCCCCCACAGAAGGCTTCAGCGCCCACTGGGGAGGTGACACCGCCCACTTTGTGAACCAATAGTCTAGTAGTTGCTTGCCATTTCGTTTAGTCAGGTCAGATTTCAATATCATTTGTATCATTATCGTGTAGTATTAAATTATTGAAATTCTTCAGTACTACCTTGTTAGATGTTCCGGGTACCTACAGACTGAACGGTCTGATTGCTCGGTTAAACAGTACATCCTGAACTTTACGCACTTAAAAGATTATTTTGTATAAACGAATGTAGGTTGTTGTAGAAACATTGATCGGCTTGTTGCAGAAACATTGATCGGGTTGCTGCAGAAACATTGATCGGGTAATGATCTGGCAGAAAAGCCACAGGTTCTTCAGATTTACGGTGTTCTTGGCACCGAGCCGAAGAGCTGAGAGTTCAAGTGCTTCTGGAACGAAAAAAATATGTTAACTGAACTTGTTACATAATATAGCCTTGATTTAGCTTGTGTTTATTTTAAAATGAATTCATATATATATATACATCAATTCTGGAATGCAAGGTTACGCGACGGTTGGAGTCTTATTTCCTAGAATTTTTACATAAGTCCGCTGGTCATATGAGTTTATAGTTGACTGTGGTATAGCGTCCGCTAGTCATATGAGTTTATAGTTGACTGTATAGCGTGTGTAAAAAGTATGAGTTTAAGTTGACTGTGGTATTGCTGTAGTATTTAATAAGACAATATGCAGGAGTAGCCTAAAACATTTAATTTGAAATGTCTTCAACGTGTGTATGATGTTGTGAATTATTTTCCAGCACTCACAATGCACTAATGTCAAGAAAACAAGTCTATCGATTCAAGTACCTGGGAACATTCCTGACATCAGATGACAGGTGTAAATCAGAGATTAGAAGTAGCATCTTTTATGAAAAGGAAAAACACATTATGCGTGAACTCACTACCAATGACCCTGCGAAAACGAGTACTCCAGTGCTATATTGATCCAATACCTCTGCATGGCAGCGAATCATGGACAATGAATACACAATAAATACAATCATTGGAAGCCACAGAAATGTGGGTTTACAGTAGAATGCTGAAAATTTAATGGACAGCGAAGAAAACAAATGAGGATATTTTAAATCAGGCCTGCACATAAAGAAACCTTATCAAACGAATCAGATAATCAAGGTTCTTCTGGCATATAATGCGAAGAGAAGGTTTAGAATATTTGGTGACAACAGGTAAAATTCAGGGAAGGAGAGATCGTGGAAGACAAAGGTAGAAGATGTTGGATGACCTGAGATCATGGTTCAACACAAGATCGACGTCAGAACTGATTACATGGACGAAGTAGAGAGAGTTGTGGAGAGACATGATAGCTTACGTCGGCAGGCATGGCACTTGATAGATTGACACTGCTTCTATATATTATTAATTGTTGTTTTAAGATGCAATCCTTTAGCATTCCAGATTGTGTTCTGCATGGCCCAAGTCTGACCTGGTTTCCTTTCTCAGAATCACCTGTCTTGCGACACTGATGCAATCTTTTAGCATTCCAGATTGTGTTCTGCATGGCACAAGTGTGACCTGGTTTCCTGTTCTCAGAATCACCGTCTGGCGACACTGTACTTTCCAAATATGAAAATGAAAATCGTTATTAACAGGATGTAGCCATCAACCCCAGTAAACGAGTCGTCGATTTTTCTAGGCACCTCTTATACGTTCGGTAGTTTGTCATTGTTTTGTGAACGGTGAGGTCTACTTTTTACCATTTGTAAAAATCCAAAGGAACTAATTTGCTTCCAAACTTGCCTGCCGCAGAGTTTTATCCAGGTACGCTTGGATGTCATCAAGCTTACTACCGCTTAAGCTACAGACGCTCACGTTTACACCTTCAAATATACACCATCTTAAACATCCTCTATGATTTCATTTTGAAAAGTAATTGAGTTTTCAAATTATGTGTTTCGTTACGTTAAAGTCTTGTTAATGTCCTCTTATGTGTTTCGTTATGTTAAAGTCTTGTTAATGTCCACTTATGTGTTTCGTTATGTTAAAGTCTTGTTAATGTCCTCTTATGTGTTTCGTTATGTTAAAGTCTTGTTAATGTCCACTTATGTGTTTCGTTATGTTAAAGTCTTGTTAATGTCCACTTATGTGTTTCGTTATGTTAAAGTCTTGTTAATGTCCACTTATGTGTTTCGTTATGTTAAAGTCTTGTTAATGTCCTCTTATGTGCATCGTTATGTTAAAGTCTTGTTAAGGTCCTCTTATGTGGGTTTATGTGGCGTAGAGGCTATATGCTCGCCTCTCGTTACAAAGGTACTCGTTTCGCTTACTCGTGGAGCAATCGGGATATTTTAGCAGAGATCCCTGGTCCCAGTGTAGGTGAGATCGAGTTCCTAGTCCTATCGGAGACGGACGATAAAACGTAGGTCCCGTGTTCAAGTTGTGCAAGTAAAATAACCTTGCAGTTCAACAATCGAGAAGAGGTTCAACAATCGAGAAGAGGTTCAACAATCGAGAAGAGGTTCAACAATCGAGAAGAGGTTCAACAATCGAGAAGAGGTTCAACAATCGAGAAGAGGTTCAACAATCGAGAAGAGGTTCAACAATCGAGAAGAGGTTCAACAATCGAGAAGAGGTTCAACAATCGAGAAGAGGTTCAACAATCGAGAAGAGGTTCAACAATCGAGAAGAGGTTCAACAATCGAGAAGAGGTTCAACAATCGAGAAGAGGTTCAACAATCGAGAAGAGGTTCAACAATCGAGAAGAGGTTCAACAATCGAGAAGAGGTTCAACAATCGAGAAGAGGTTCAACAATCGAGAAGAGGTTCAACAATCGAGAAGAGGTTCAACAATCGAGAAGAGGTTCAACAATCGAGAAGAGGTTCAACAATCGAGAAGAGGTTCAACAATCGAGAAGAGGTTCAACAATCGAGAAGAGGTTCAACAATCGAGAAGAGGTTCAACAATCGAGAAGAGGTTGGAAAGCTGCTGTCTGGATAAAATTCATAAAAAAATAAATAAATAAATACAATTCACACAAAATATTTTTACCATATTCTAAATTACATCGCGGATCCTTGCCAGTCATGGAGTTCATGCACTGCAAATGAGATCTTCTGTGTAAGAGAGAGATCGGAGCACATATGGCTACTCATCAAAGTGTAAAGAGGGTGGTCCTATCAATTAATCAATCAATCAATCAATCAATCAATCAATCAATCAAGCATTAATGTCCTCATGATATCTTCGTCAACAGCTTCCCATGAACCATTCTCTCCCTTACTGTTCCTTGATAAACACCAACAAAACCGAAGTAATGACACTCGCTAAAGAAGAAAATTCTACCAATATCTCCATCGACAATCGCCCATTAAAACAAGTCAACGACTTCACATACCTAAAAAGCATTTTTCAGCAAACGGAAGAATAACTAACGAAATTCAACATAGATACAACAAAGCAAATCAAACACTAGGACAAATGGCATGAATTTTGAAATGCAAACATGTGACTATGAACACAAAAAGAGCAATGTTCAGCACAATCTTTCTCCCCACATTATGTTACCAGTATCAAACCTGGACGCTGACATCAAATGATAGAAGAAAATCTAGCCACTACAGAGATGAAGTGTCTATGCAGAATGCTGGGAGTGTAAAAAAGAGATCGATTTAGAAATGAAGATATCAGGAAATAAAAGTAAGTACAACATCAGTACTGAACTTCATCAAGAAACAACAAATTAAAAATGGTTCGGTCACATAAGCAGATTACCAACAAACAGTGTACCTCAAAGAGCAATGTTGCTCCGATACAATGAGTATAAAGCAAAAGACCGGCCCCACAAAAGGGGGACCTCAGAGATAACAGAAGCGACAAAATACACTATTTTTGATTGATTGATTGATTGAAGCGCACATAAGAGCTCGTTCTATAAATCTCTTCTTATCCTGGAGACAAAACAGGATTGGAGAAAAGAAAGACTGTTTCTTCTAAACAATAAATGTGATGTATAAAAGGAGAACAATAAATGTGATGTATAAAAGGAGAACAATAAATGTGACGTATAAAAAGGGGAACAATAAATGTGATGTATAAAAGGAGAACAACAAATGCGACGTATAAAAGGAGAACAATAAATGTGATGTATAAAAGGAGAACAACAAATGCGACGTATAAAAGGAGAACAATAAATGTGATGTATAAAAGGAGAACAATAAATGTGATGTATAAAAGGAGAACAATAAATGTGATGTATAAAAGGAGAACAATAAATGTGATGTATAAAAGGAGAACAATAAATGTGATGTATAAAAGGAGAACAATAAATGTGACGTATAAAAGGAGAACAATAAATGTGATGTATAAAAGGAGAACAACAAATGCGACGTATAAAAGGAGAACAATAAATGTGATGTATAAAAGGAGAACAACAAATGCGACGTATAAAAGGAGAACAACAACTGCGACGTATAAAAGGAGAACAATAAATGTGATGTATAAAAGGAGAACAATAAATGTGATGTATAAAAGGAGAACAACAAATGCGACGTATAAAAGGAGAACAACAACTGCGACGTATAAAAGGAGAACAATAAATGTGATGTATAAAAGGAGAACAATAAATGTGATGTATAAAAGGAGAACAATAAATGTGATGTATAAAAGGAGAACAATAAATGTGACGTATAAAAGGAGAACAATAAATGCGACGTATAAAAGGAGAACAATAAATGTGATGTATAAAAGGAGAACAATAAATGTGATGTATAAAAGGAGAACAACAAATGTGATGTATAAAAGGAGAACAATAAATGTGATGTATAAAAGGAGAACAATAAATGCGACGTATAAAAGGAGAACAATAAATGTGATGTATAAAAGGAGAACAACAAATGCGACGTATAAAAGGAGAACAACAAATGCGACGTATAAAAGGAGAACAACAAATGCGACGTATAAAAGGAGAACAATAAATGAGACGTATAAAAGGAGAACAATAAATGTGACGTATAAAAGGAGAACAACAAATGCGACGTATAAAAGGAGAACAATAAATGCGACGTATAAAAGGAGAACAACAAATGCGACGTATAAAAGGAGAACAATAAATGCGACATAAGAGAATAATAAGACGTATGGAGAACAATAAATGCGACGTAAAAGAGAACAATAAATGCGACGATAAAGGAGAACAACAAATGCGACGTATAAAAGGAGAACAATAAATGCGACGTATAAAAGGAGAACAATAAATGCGACGTATAAAAGGAGAACAATAAATGCGACGTATAAAAGGAGAACAATAAATGCGACGTATAAAAGGAGAACAACAAATGCGCATAAAAGGAGAACAATAAATGCGACGTAAAAGAGAACAATAATGGATATAAAGGAGAACAACAAATGCGACGTATAAAGGAGAACAATAAATGCGACGTATAAAAGGAGAACAATAAATGCGACGTATAAAAGGAGAACAATAAATGCGACGTATAAAAGGAGAACAACAAATGCGACGTATAAAAGGAGAACAATAAATGCGACGTATAAAAGGAGAACAACAAATGCGACGTATAAAAGGAGAACAATAAATGCGACGTATAAAAGGAGAACAATAAATGCGACGTATAAAAGGAGAACAACAAATGCGACGTATAAAAGGAGAACAATAAATGCGACGTATAAAAGGAGAACAACAAATGCGACGTATAAAAGGAGAACAATAAATGCGACGTATAAAAGGAGAACAATAAATGCGACGTATAAAAGGAGAACAATAAATGCGACGTATAAAAGGAGAACAACAAATGCGACGTATAAAAGGAGAACAATAAATGCGACGTATAAAAGGAGAACAACAAATGTGATGTATAAAAGGAGAACAATATTTTAGATTTCACAACATCATCTTATTTATGATTCAATATTTGTAGAAGTCCCCCCATGAGGCCATTACCCTTGTAGTGGTGGGGGTTTGTGTACCCCCAGGGACCCGGAGAGCTATGCCGGCAGGGTTACCCAAGCCGGGAAGGTCGAAGGAGAGAGGGCAGACTAAATGTGATCTCCTGGTCCTCCAGGTTGGGGGTTGTGCGATGGGCTAACTACCCATCCATTTAAAAAAACAGTAGTTACAGAAACCAAAAACAAATTGTTCAAAACTAACTCGAGTCTGGGAAGGACTAGGGCTCCATGCAGGAGACAGATGACCCCAGCAGCCAAACCCGCAAGGAAGCTGATGTGCTTACGACCCTTTTTCGGCCGCAAACAACAAAGATAGAAGCACCCAGGTTGATTACACAGAAGAAGTCCACCCTTGTAGGGATGTGGAATCTAAGGACACTGCTAGAGACAGGCAGATGTGCACAAGTGGTGAAGGAGATGCATCGGTACAAGCTTACGTTGCTGGGAATGTGTGAAACAAGGTGGAATGCTTTTGGGGAAACAAGACTTCAGACGGAAGAAACGCTGCTCCATTCGGGCAAAGAAAATGAAGATGATCCTCGGGAAGCCGGGGTGGCCTTGATGCTGACCAAGGAAGCAAGCAAAGGTCTGATGGAATGGGAACCAGTGTCGGACCGCATTATTAGTGCAAGGTTGTTCGTATCTAAGTTCCAGAAGACCTACATAATTATGTGTTATGCACCGACGAACGATGCAGAGGAGGTGGAAAAAGACCATTTCTATACACAACTACAGGCAACTGTGGACAAAGTACCAAAGCACGACATGATGATTCTTATGGGGATTTGAATGCCAAGGTGGCAACGAAAACACTGGCAGGGAAAACGAGATGGGAGAAAATGGTCTTGGAAGCATGAACGAAAATGGTGAGATATTTGCAGACTTCTGTGCCTCCAATGAGCTTGTCATTGGGGGTACACTCTTTCCGCATCGAAGATGCCATAAGGCAACATGAATCTCGCCAGACCATCGGACGGAAAACCAGATCGACCATGTGGCAATTCGCCAACGATGGAGAGCATCATTACAAGATGTTAGAGTGAAGAGAGGAGCAGACATAGGATCTGATCACCATCTGGTAACTGTAAAATTAAAAATGAAACTATCGGCAAAGAAGAAACAACAAAGTACACGAATCAAGTTTGATGTCAAGAAACTCCAATCGCAGGTCACAAAGGAAGTCTTCCAGATTGCTCTAAAGAACCGTTTCGAGGCGCTACAGACAACAGAAGAGGAAGGTACAGTGGAGAGTAGGTGAAACACCTTAAAGCAGGCGACGGTTGGAGCCTGTGAAGAAATACTGGGAAGATCATCATCAATCAGGAAACCCTGGATCACGGACGAAACATGGCAGAGGGTGGAGGAGAGGAAGAAGCTGAAACAAGAAGTAAACCAGTCACGAACAAGACAGCAAAAACAGGCGGCAGCAACTAGATATAACGAGATGGCTAGAGAGGTAAAAAGACAGCTGAGAAACGACAAAAGAGCATTCATAAATGAGATAGCAGAAGAGGCAGAGACAGCAGCCAGCAAAGGTGACCTCAAGGCCCTCTATGAGACAACCAGATTGTTGAGTGGGAGGAAAAATAATCAGAGCAGGCCAGTGAGAGATAAGACTGGAAAACTTTTGACTAAAATTGATGAACAACTGGGGCGCTGGAGAGGCATTTCAGGAAGTGTTAAATAGACCTCCCCACTAAACCCACTAGATTTAGGGCAAGGAGACCCGCTGGACATAAACGTAGGGAGATCACAAACAGGAAATGCAATGCCTTGAAAAACTTGAAAAGGGCAAGGCGGCAGGAGTTGATAATATCCCAGCGGAAGCTCTGAGGAAGGGAGGAGAAGAGATGGTAAACCAACTCCACATATTGTTCAACTTGGTGTGGGGCAGGGAGGAGATACCAGCAGATTGGAAGAAAGGCCTCCTCGTGAAACTGCCAAAGAATGGCAATTTGTCAAATTGTGACAAGTGGAGAGGGATCATGCTGCTCTCCATTCCCAGCAAAGTCATCACTAGGGTTATTCTGGACAGGATGAAAGACGCTATAGACCAGAGGCTTAGGGACGAACAGGCGGGATTCCGGAAAGATAGATCTTGCAATGACCAGATAGCCACCTTAAGAATCATAGTGGAACAAACAATGGAGTGGCAGGCTCCGCTCTACGTGTGCTTTGTTGATTTTGAGAAGGCATTTGACAGCATAGATAGGAAATCAATGTGGGGATCCTAAGAAACTATGGGGTGCCGGAGAAGACTGTCGACATCATCAGGCAGCTGTATGAGGGGTTTGCCTGCCAGGTTATTCATGATGGAAGACTGTCAGAGGAGTTCCAGGTCACTACTGGTGTTAGACAGGGATGCCTGCTGTCCCCTCTCCTCTTCTTGGTGCTACTTGATTGGGTCACACGCACAGCCTACGCCAGGTCTGGAAAAGGCATACAGTGGACACTTATGTCAAAGCTAGAAGACCTGGATTTTGCGGACGATCTCGCCTTGCTTTCGCATAGACTACAAGACATGCAGGAAAAGTGGATGCTCTGGCACAAACTGCACAACGAGTCGGCCTTAAAATCAGTCAAGAGAAGACTAAAGTAATGCGTAGCAACAACATACAGCAAGATCCAATACTGATTGAGGGAAGGGGCATAGAAGATGTGGATGAATTTGTCTACCTTGGAAGTAAGATCAGCAGATCAGGAGGTACAGATGAGGACATTAATGCTAGGATTAGGAAGGCCAGACAGGCCTTTGCGATCCTGCACATGGTGTGGAAGTCCGCTGCCATCTCCACGAAAACAAAGCTCAGGATTTTCAGCTCAAATGTGAAGTCGGTGTTGCTGTATGGCACGGAAACTTGGCGAGTCACTAGGGCAAATACAAATAAGATCCAGACCTTTTTCAACGGATGTTTGCGGCGGATTCTCAGATTGAAATGGTATGATAGAGTTACAAACACGGATCTGTGGATAGGAACAGGGCAGGAACCTATGATGACACAGGTCAAGAGGAGAAGATGGCGATGGATAGGCCATACCTTGCTGAAGACACAGTCGAGTGTCACTAGACAGGTGCTCGAGTGGAACCGCAGGGAAAACGAAAAAGAGGACGCCCTAAACAGACTTGGAGACGAGGTCTTACTGAGGAGCTGAAGAGTGCTCAATTGACCTGGGAGACAATAAAAATAACAGCCAGAGACCGAGAAGAGTGGCGAACAACTGTTGAGGCCCTATGCTCCACGAGGAGCGGAGAGGATTAATGATTTGTAGAAGTTCAAGTCTTATATTATGTTGCATTTTTTCACTTCCTTGTTTCAGAGCGTTCCAAGAATTTATTTCTTATTTGTTATTGGTTACTAAACTGACGTCATTGCACTCCGGGCAGACCTATAGGTGCTCAGTCTCCCAACAGATATCGAAGAGTATGCATACTGATGGTTCCTGTGGCTCGCTGATTAACACACACCTCTCACTCTGCCTCTCAGGCATCCAGTTCGACTTGAACAACGGGTAACTCAAACTGCTTAAATCGCTTGATCGATTCAACATCGATTTTAGTGTCCTCATCCAACAGAGAGTCGCGTATAGACCGAAGAATATCCCCCTTATCCATCTTCAACTCTCCAACAATCGATGTTGTTGATGCAAGCCTGGCCGCTCTCTCATCTTCAACTCTCCAACAATCGATGCTGTTGATGCAAGCCTGTCCGCTCTCTCATCTTCAACTCTCCAACAATCGATGTTGTTGATGCAAGCCTGTCCGCTCTCTCATCTTCAACTCTCCAACAATCGATGCTGTTGATGCAAGCCTGGCCGCTCTCTCATCTTCAACTCTCCAACAATCGATGCTGTTGATGCAAGCCTGGCCGCTCTCTCATCTTCAACTCTCCAACAATCGATGCTGTTGATGCAAGCCTGTCCGCTCTCTCATCTTCAACTCTCCAACAATCGATGTTGTTGATGCAAGCCTGGCCGCTCTCTCATCTTCAACTCTCCAACAATCGATGCTGTTGATGCAAGCCTGGCCGCTCTCTCATCTTCAACTCTCCAACAATCGATGCTGTTGATGCAAGCCTGGCCGCTCTCTCATCTTCAACTCTCCAACAATCGATGCTGTTGATGCAAGCCTGACCGCTCTCTCATCTTCAACTCTCCAACAATCGATGCTGTTGATGCAAGCCTGCCGCTCTCTCATCTTCAACTCTCCAACAATCGATGCTGTTGATGCAAGCCTGCCGCTCTCTCATCTTCAACTCTCCAACAATCGATGCTGTTGATGCAAGCCTGGCCGCCTTCTCATCTTCAACTTCCAACAATCGATGTTGTTGATGCAAGCCTGGCTCTCTCTCATCTTCAACTCAACAATCGATGTTTATGCAAGCCTGGCCGTGCTTCTATCTTCAACTCTCCAACAATGATGCTGTTGATGCAAGCCTGGCGCTCTCTCATCTTCAACTCTCAACAATCGATGTTGATGCAAAAGCCATGCCGCTCTCATCTCAACTCCCAAAAATCGATGTGTTGATGCCTGGCCGCCCTTTATCTTCAACTCTCCAACAATCGATGCTGTTGATGCAAGCCTGGCCGCTCTCTCATCTTCAACTTCCAACAATCGAATGTTGATGAAACCTGGCCGCTCTCTCATCTTCAACTCTCAACAACGATGCTGTTGGAAGCCTGGGTTTATTTAACCCCCCAATCGATGTTGTGAAGCCTGGCCGCTCTCTCATCTTCAACTCCAACAATCGATGTGTTGATGCAAGCCTGGCCGCCTTCATCTTCAACTCTCCAAAATCGATGCTGTTGATGCAAGCCGGCGCCTTCATCTTCAATTTTAACAATCGATGTTTTTGATGCAAGCCTGGCGCCTCTCTCTTCAACCTCCAACAATCGATGCTTTTATGCAAACCGGCCGCTTTCATCTTCAACTTCCAACAATCATGCTGTTGATGCAAGCCGGCCGCTTCTCATCTTCAACTCTCCAACAATCGATGCTGTTGATCAAGCCTGGCCGCTCTCATCTTCAACTCTCCAACAATCGATGCTGTTGAGCAAACCGACCCCCTTTTTTCTTAATCTCCCAAAAATGATCTGTTTATGCAAGCCTGGCCGCCCCCTCATCTTCAACTCTCCCAAAACGTGCTGTTTATGCAAGCCCACCCTTTCTCTTAACTTCCCAATGATGCGTTTATGCAAGCCTGTCCGCCTCTCATCTTCAACTCTCCAACAATCGATGCTGTTGATGCAAGCCTGGCCGCTCTCTCATTACCGTAATAGAATAGTCCGATGGAAAAAGAAATGTTTGCGTTATGGTCATGGTCAGATTCTCATGTTGAATAGTAAAAGTACATGTCCTTCACAAGATGTTTGTTTCCGTGTTTGCTATATATATATATATATATAAGGGAAGACTACAGTAAAACTATGTAGCAATGATGATATAAGGGAAGATTGCAGTAAAACTATGTAGCAATGATGATATAAGGGAAGATTGCAGTAAAACATGTAAGCAATGATGATATAAGGAAGATTGCAGTAAAACTATGTAGCAACGATGATATAGGAAGATTGCAGTAAAACTATGTAGCAATGATGATATAAGGGAAGACTACAGTAAAACTATGTAGCAATGGTGATATAAGGGAAGATTACAGTAAAACTATGTAGCAATGATGATATAAGGGAAGACTACAGTAAAACTATGTAGCAATGATGATATAAGGGAAGATTGCAGTAAAACTATGTAGCAATGATGATATAAGGAAGATTACAGTAGAAACTATGTAGAATGGTGATATAAGGAAGATTGCAGTAAAACTATGTATGCAACGATGATATAAGGGAAGATTGCAGTAAAACTATGTAGCAACGATGATATAAGGGAAGATTGCAGTAAAACTATGTAGCAATGATGATATAAGGGAAGATTACAGTAAAAACATGTAGCTGATGATATAAGGGAAGATTGCAGTAAAACATGTAGCAACGATGATATAAGGAAGATTACAGTAAACTATGTAGCAATGATGATATAAGGAAGACTACAGTAAAACTATGTAGCAATGGTGATATAAGGGAAGATTGCAGTAAAACTATGTAGCAATGGTGATATAAGGGAAGATTGCAGTAAAACTATGTAGCAACGATGATATAAGGGAAGATTGCAGTAAAACTATGTAGCAATGGTGATATAAGGAAAGATTGCAGTAAAACTATGTAGCAATGATGATATAAGGGAAGATTACAGTAAAACTATGTAGCAATGGTGATATAAGGGAAGATTGCAGTAAAACTATGTAGCAATGATGATATAAGGGAAGATTACAGTAAAACTATGTAGCAATGATGATATAAGGGAAGACTGCAGTAAAACTATGTAGCAATGATGATATAAGGAAGACTGCAGTCAAACTATGTAGCAATGATGATATAAGGGAAGATTACAGTAAAACTATGTAGCAATGATGATATAAGGGAAGACTGCAGTAAAACTATGTAGCAACGATGAAACACATAAAAACAAAGTACTGCAGTTTTACAAAATACAAAAACAATAAACAGCAACGTTTCGACCAAAAGGTCTTTATCAAGTAAAGGATACAACAGAAGTGAAGATATTCAGACTTGCTATATGTCACACATAACATATAGAGTCAGATAATAGGTCCGGGATTAATATCTGACTGTATATGTTGTTTTTGTCTCTCCCGATCTAGAAGCACTTGAGCTTTCAGCTCTTCGGCTCGTGCCATGGACATCGTAACCCTTCGGTTCGGTTCCACGAACACCGTAAATCTGGAGAACCTGTAGCTTTTCTGCAGCCCGGAATTGAACCGCACTCACAGGGAGCTTGTGAACGCGATACGTTGCCCAACGCGATACGTACTCGATTTACAGGCGGGCATTGTATATGTTTATCAATGGGTTATTTCTGTCTTATATCTAAATTTCTTTGCCTCTCGTGAATTATTTACTTGATAAAGACCTTGTGGTCGAAACGTCGTTGTTTATTGTTTGTGTACTTTCTAAATCTTTTCGCATGGACATGCTACTATTGACTATGATGAAATCTGGAAAGTTATTTTACAATTAGAAAAACGTGTTTCATATAACAAGAGCTAGATGTTTCTGTTCTTAAAAACACAATCGTATGTTTAGCTAGGCAATGGGTGCCGTAAGATATAAGGCTTTGTTGTTCGAATCCTGTGTTTAAAAATATGTTTTTTCCCGAAGCCCTAAAACTTGCTCACTGTCTATTTAAGGATCATATTCATTTGTTCCGGTGCTTCCTCTGGTGTTCTTAAAACTCCTTATGTGAAAAGTCAATATAAAGGTTGGAGTTTAAAAAAGGTTTTAAAGCCAAAGGATTGACTCATTGCACCAGGTTTTACCCATATCGCTCGGTCCCTCTCCGCAGAAATGGAACGCCATCTGCCAGGCGCATTACACAATCACGAACTCCGTAGATCCGGCCCATCCTAGGAGTTTCTAGGAGAAATGCTTGGAACAGAACGGCGCGGTCTGGATGCGGAACCCACTTCGATTCGCAAGGCAGGTATGATTGGCAAGGGATCAAAGGCGCATAGGGACAACGTCGCGTCAGGATTAGTGAGCTGGCACTAAGCAATATCCTACCCCACCTCCACGTGATGACTCTGGTAACAAAAACGGTTCCTGTCTGGTTAAGGTTGAGGATCGAGGGAGAGCTACCGGTAGTGGTAACAATGCAGGCACGGAAAAGCAATGCAGGTCCCAAATCCCTAAACAAAATGCACGCATCTCCTGGACCAAATCCGATGAAAGTCTCGTAAATGGTTGCTGAAATGTGAGGAATAATAGAGTACGATCGTCTGTGAACATATGCCAACTCCCCCGGAGTAAATGGTCGCATAAAGCGATGAGGGGTGCATCCAGAGAAGAGATGTGGAGCCACGTAGGGCGAGACTCGGGCCCGGAGGTAAGGGCTCGACTTGAGTTGCTCGTGGAATCACATAGGGCGAAACCCTGAGACATGAGGTGTGGGCCAGAATTGAGTTCCGAGGGTGCGTCCAGAAAGAGACGTGGACCATGTGGGACGAAACTCAGGCCCAGAGATTAGCTACACGTGGGCCCACATAGGGTGAAACTCGGAGCCCTGAGATGGGGGTCAAAACTGAGTTCCAAGGGGTGCACCCAGAGAAGAGACGTGTGTCCACGTTGGGCTTAACTCGGAGCCCTGAGGTGAGGGCCTAAGTTAAGTTCAGTGTCCGGTCGATCCGGAAGCATTGTGAATGTGTGCACGGTGAGAACTAAAAAACACGGTGGGCAGGCACCGGGCAGAGCGAACACGCATGTGAAGGGGCGTGGCAAGCGTAGGGGTGAACAGACCACCCACATGTGCTGAAAAACTGGAAAGCCCAACAAGGACTTGAATCCAGTGCGCGTTTCCGCTCACATATAACTACTACTGCCTTGTAGTTAGATTGGGGACAATCAAAAGCTAGCGGAGCAAACCGTACACAAAACTGGACGGTAGGCAAACCAAATAGTCCAAAAAAAAAGACAGGTGACCTGGACAGATGGCGCACAACAACCCGGGAGAGTAGGCCGTTTAAAGGGTCTCTACCTTAAAAGAAAATAACAACCTGCTGTCTTGCAGGTTGGCTGTCTTGCAGGTTGGCTGTCTTGCAGGTTGGCTGTCTTGCAGGTTGGCTGTCTTGCAGGTTGGCTGTCTTGCAGGTTGGCTGTCTTGCAGGTTGGCTGTCTTGCAGGTTGGCTGTCTTGCAGGTTGGCTGTCTTGCAGGTTGGCTGGCGACAGCCAAAGGTTGACGGAGAGCGAACACAGCAAACGCTGGTTGAAATCGGACACATCGCCTAAGGACAAGCACCAGAGCTCCAAATAGTACTGAAGATTGTGACGCAAAAAAGGTTCTTGGCAAAGGCTGTTTATTTATCACAATAAGAATGATCAAAATGGCCGAAGTAGAAGAAGAAGAACGATGATTGGCACATTTATGTGCGCCACTATAATGGTTCATTGTATGGATTGGGTTAAGTTGTTAAATGAGAAACTAATTTAATATCTATCTTTCTTTCATGGAAATATAACAACTAGCCAAGCGGAACAAAAAATCGCTTCAGAGCACACAGAACAAGTCCACAAAACATGTACACCAAAACGAAAGACAAGTCAAAGTTGAAAGAGAAAACCAGGACATAAACTGACTTGGCTAAAATTGTGACTAAGCCTCTTTTTTTGTATTCAGTCTTGTTATGTACAGACGCAATATTCGCCCTAAGACAGTTAGTAGAAAGGACTATCGAATCCGACAAACATTTACACGTTGCATTTGTAGATCAGGAAAAAGCGTTCGACCGCGTAGATAGGCACAAGTTGTGGACAATACTAACAACCTATGGGGTTAATGAACACCTAATCAACCTTTGCAAGAACATTTATACTGACAGCCAATGTACGATTAGAACAAATACAGGATTATCAGAAAAGTTTCACGTAGGGTCAGGAGTAAGACAAGGTTGCGTACTATCCCCGCTGCTATTCATCACGTACATTGACCACATTTGTAAAATAGCTAACACCAGCGAAGGAAACAACCTCGGAGAACTCTTAAATGAATTTCTTTTGCAGACGATCAGGCAATCATATCAACAACAGAAGAACAGCTACAACAACACATCAACAGACTCCAGTTAGCATGTAACGAATACAACATGAGAATTAACATCGACAAAACAGAAGTAATGACATTCGCCAGAGAGAAAAACACTACCAACATCTCCATCGATAATCATCTACTAAATCAAGCAAAAGATTTCACATACCTGGGAGCATTTTTTCAGCAAATGGAAGAATAACTAATGAAATTCAACACAGATGCAACAAAGCAAATCAAATGATAGAGCAAATGGCGCCAATTTTAAGATGCAAACACGTCACCATGAACACAAAAGAGCAATGTTCAACACAATCTTTCTCCCACATTATGTTACCAGTGCCAAACCTGGACGCTGACAACAAACGATAGAAGAAAACTAGTCACAACAGAGATGAAGTGTCTACGCAGAATGCTGGGTGTAACAAGAAGAGACCGGTTGAGAAATGAAGACATCAGGAAAAAGTGGGTACAACATCAGTACTAGACTTCATCAAGAAACAACAAATTAAATGGTTCGGTCACGTAAGCAGATTACCATCAGACAGTGTACCCCAAAGAGCAATGCTGCTCCGATACAATGGGTACAAAGCAAAAGGCCGGCAACGCAAAAGATGGACCTCAGAGATAACAGAGGCGACGAAAGAGACTATCTACGAAGCGCATACTAGGGCCCGTTTTAGAAATCTCTTCCTGACCTGACGCTGTGAGGCATACAGGATTCGAGAAAGAAAGAAAGTCTTGTTATGTATAATAGACCTTGACTTGGTTACACCTGTCCTACATGCGTTAGGGGCCTAGAAACATGGACGAAAGATCAGGGCCGTGCGGTATATTTTCTCAGTCCGATGCTAATCTACGAAATGCCGCCACTTAATGAGAGAGCGGACAGGCTTGCATCAACAGCATCGATTGTTGGGGAGTTGAAGATGGATAAGGGGATATTCTTCGGTCTCTTCGCGACTCTCTGTTGGATGAGGACACTAAAATCGATGTTGAATCGATCAAGCGATTTAAGCAGTTTAAAGTTACCCGTTGTACAAGTCGAACTGGATGCCTGAGAGGCAGAGTGAGAGGTGTATTTAATCACCGAGCCACGGGAACCATCAGTATGCATACTCTTCGATATCTGTTGGGGAGACTGAGCACCTATGGGTCTGTCTGGAGTACAATGACGCCAGTTTAGTAACCAATAACCAAAAATCTCCTTAAATGATATTTCTGTCAAATAACCTGTGATTGTGATTGTTATGTTAAAACTGCACAAAATGTGTTCATACTATTTTTATTTTGAGAATATATCTATTTGAAAATAATCATATCAACTACAAAATCTACTACAGTTTTACACTTCTAACTTTCACTTTAGCACATTCGTGAATTATGGATGTGTAGTCTAGATTGATGGCCAATGTAAATTAAATAGATATTAATTATATATTTCTAAGTTTTGTTTGACTTATTTAACCTCTTAGTATTAATTATTTCGTTTTATTAATTTTAATTTGGAAAAACGTCTCTTTTTAACATATCACGGCACGACAATGCGCAACCTTCCTGACGCAAAACACACCGATCACAAAGAGTGGTTAATTAACTTGGTTGATAAGAAGCAACTTGGACAAGAAAAAGTGATATATGCGATCGGGTATCTCAGTTGCGGTAAGGTGAGGTGTTCGCCTCTTGTTTCAAAAGTACTCATTTTGCTCCATCTGAGAGTCAACGGTCAGGGTGTCATCGGTCGGGGAGTCATCGGTCGGGGAGTCATCGGTCGGGGTGTCATCGGTCGGGGTGTCATCGGTCGGGGAGTCATCGGTCGGGGAGTCATCGGTCGGGGTGTCATCGGTCGGGGAGTCATCGGTCGGGGAGTCATCGGTCGGGGTGTCATCGGTCGGGGTGTCATCGGTCGGGGTGTCATCGGTCGGGGAGTCATCGGTCGGAGAGTCATCGGTTGCGGTGTCATCGGTCGGGAGTCATCGGTCGGGGTGTCATCGGTTGGGGTGTCATCGGTCGGAGAGTCATCGGTTGGGGTGTCATCAGTCGGGAGTCATCGGTCGGTGTGTCATCGGTCGTGGTGTCATCGGTCGGAGAGTCATCGGTTGGGGTGTCATCGGTCGGGGAGTCATCGGTCGGGGTGTCATCGGTCGGGGAGTCATCGGTCGGGGTGTCATCGGTCGGGGAGTCATCGGTCGGGGTGTCATCAGTCGGGGTGTCATCGGTCGGGGGTGTCATCGGTCGGGGTATCATCGGGATATTTTTGCCAGAGATCCCTGATCTCAATACAAGTAAGATCGAGTTCCTAGTAGTAACGGAGACGGATAGTAAAACGTAGGTCCCGTGTTAATATTGAGAAGGAAATGAATCCTTGGCAATTTAAAGTAGAGAAGAGCAGACTGGAAAGACGATCCCCGGGCAAAATTCATTTAGAAAGATGAAACAAATTTCCTACGAAATATTTTTTACCATATTCTAAATTGGGACTCTAGACGGTGCTACATAGTTCGTGCACTGCAGCTGAGATCTATCCGTGTAAGAAAGAGATCTGAGCACATATGGTTACTCACCGAAGTGCAATGATGGTAGTTCTATCGAAATAAACAAACAACCTTTATGGAAAGATAAGCCTTGAACTGACTGACGCATTAAACTTGATTGAACTGACGCATTAAACTTGATTGAACTGACGCATTAAACTTGATTGAACTGACGCATTAAACTTGATTGAACTGACGCATTAAACTTGATTGAACTGACGCATTAAACTTGATTGAACTGACGCATTAAACTTGATTGAACTGACGCATTAAACTTGATTGAACTGACGCATTAAACTTGATTGAACTGTCGCATTAAACTTGATTGAACTGACGCATTAAACTTGATTGAACTGTCGCATTAAACTTGATTGAACTGACGCATTAAACTTGATTGAACTGACGCATTAAACTTGATTGAACTGACGCATTAAACTTGATTGAACTGTCGCATTAAACTTGATTGAACTGACGCATTAAACTTGATTGAACTGTCGCATTAAACTTGATTGAACTGACGCATTAAACTTGATTGAACTGACGCATTAAACTTGATTGAACTGACGCATTAAACTTGATTGAACTGACGCATTAAACTTGATTGAACTGACGCATTAAATTTGATTGAACTGTCGCATTAAACTTGATTGAACTGACGCATTAAACTTGATTGAACTGACGCATTAAATATGAATACAAATATACTGTGTTAAATTAGATTGCTTAAAAGTAGAAGATTATAACAATAAAAATATGCCCGTCTGCCCAGCGTGTTCGTAGCGCGTTGGACTACGGGTAACTATCCTCTGTGTGTGCGGTTCAATTCCGCGGATGGCAGAAAAGCCACAGATTTCCCAGATTTACGGTGTTCGTGGTACCGAACCGAAGGGTTGCGATGTCCATGGCACTGAGCCGAAGAGCTGAAAAGCTCAAGTGCTTCTGGATCGGAAAAACAAAAAACAAACAAACAATAAAAATATAAGTAAAGAAACAAAAATAGAACATGAAATATGTTAAATTAATGCGTGTTAGAGGTGCGTCTGACCCAGGTTCGATCCTCGGTAAGGTCAAGGAGTTTTTTAATATCGTGAGCATAAATCAAATCCTAACCTGAACAGTTTCACAACGACTGCACTAACCATGCCACCATTAAATTTCACATTCTCATGTCCTCTCTGCTATAAAACTAAAAAAAGACAACTATCGTTACCGCTTGTAATATCACTCTTAAGGCGGTGTGGGACAAGTGGGACGAGTGTCAGAAATTTAATGGCCACATGGCTAGTGCAGTAACCACGAAGCTGTTCAGGTTTGATTTTAATTTATGACAACGACAGAAAAAAATCCTTGTCCTTACTGTGAGTTGAACATGACTCTCCGTATGGCAGCTGTCCTGTAATACATTCTGGCGAGACCATGTTCTTCTTCTTCTTCTTTGCGTTCGTTCTTTACGACCAATTTTAATCACTCTTTGTGATATGTTTGAACTTTGCCAAGAACGTGTATACGTTGCACATTGGTTTGGTAGGCCCTAAACGCATAGACTTTTACACGTTTAGGACATGTGCATCCGATTTCAGCCAAATATCCTTAGTCGCCTCTTACGACATGCGTGGCAGGTAGCAGTGGTTCCATTCTTTACACCCCAAATTTGGGTCCCGGTAACCACTCGGGCGGAGACCATGTTATACAGCACTATAAAAAAGCAGGTATTACGTGCAATAAAGTCAGTTATTATTATTATTATTATTATGATTATTATTCTATGAAGTGTTAAGTCTGCATAACGGTTAACGTGACATAAACACGGATTGGCCTTGACATCATTTCTAAAAATACAAAATTGATATATAAATTCGCCTTAAAGACTCTCCCCCCCACAACCTAAACAACAATATAATCATAAACCTCCTACATCTCAAGGATAACAATATGATATATATTTCTCGACACCAATTTACATTTTATTATTTAACTTGAGTTCAAGTATATCCTTATTTCCATTGGGTAGTTCGTGATTAACTATTCCGGGATTGATACTTTGCTATACAAATCAGAATATTATTTTATATCAGCGGTTCCTAAACTTTGCATTATTGCGGAATCCCTTTTAAATACATTTTGCTGCCTGGACAATTTACAAGTTTCTATATATGAAAGTCTTCTACCGATGGAGTTATTATTACACCACACCAACAGTCAAGCTAGATCCAATTTCTCAGACTGCGGGAAACTTTATTTGTTCTTTCATTTTGACCTGTCAGACATTTAGACTCCGGTCTGGTCCGGTTCCTTTGATTTCACAGCAGAAATAAGTTACCATTGTTTTAAACATGTTTTAAAAATTTATTTTTCTGTTTGAAATGTCAAAGATTATAAAATTTCTTCAAATCTCTTGAGAGCCCGCTGTGAGTACTCACTGACCCCAGTTGGGGAAACGCTGCTTTAGAATAACAAAAACAAAATGAAATCAAAAACAGATGTTTTAGGTATAGTAAAAAAAAAAAAGAAGAGATATGGTTTGTTTACTAAACGTATATGTTGTTGAAACATGTAAATAACAGTCCAAGTTGTAGTTATATCTGGATAAGGATACAATCGTTGGCATATGTATTTTGTTGTTAGAATAGTAGAGGATGTAATGAATGCTGTAGCAGTGGTGGTGGTGATGGTTGGGGTGATGGTTGCGGTGGTGGTGGGAAATGGGAGATGCTGGTGCTTGTGTTGATTGCGGTGGTGGTGGTTGTGGTTTTTGGGGTGGTGGTGATGGATGTGGGGGTTGTGGCGGTAGTGTTGGTGGTAGGAATGATACTTGGTGAAGTAGAGGTACAAGTGTAGTTTACTGTAGTAGTTGTAGTAATGATGGTGATACTTGGTGTAATAGTGATACAAGTATAGCTTGATGTAGTAGTTGTAGTGATGATAGTGATACTTGGTGTAATAGTGATACAAGTATAGCTTGATGTAGTAGTTGTAGTAATGATGGCGATACTTGGTGTAATAGTGATACAAGTATAGCTTGATGTAGTAGTTGTAGTAATGATGGCGATACTTGGTGTAATAGTGATACAAGTATAGCTTGATGTAGTAGTTGTAGTAATGATGGTGATACTTGGTGTAATAGTGATACAAGTATAGCTTGATGTAGTAGTTGTAGTAATGATGGCGATACTTGGTGTAATAGTGATACAAGTATAGCTTGATGTAGTAGTTGTAGTAATGATGGCGATACTTGGTGTAATAGTGATACAAGTATAGTTTGATGTAGTAGTTGTAGTAATGATGGCGATACTTGTGAATAGTGATACAAAGTATAGCTTGGTGTAGTAGTTGTAGTGATGATAGTGATAAAAGCACGTTGAAATAACAGTAGATTTAGTTACAATAGTAGCGGTAATAGCCCAGTTGTCCCATGATTCTGTGAGGATAGTAATCCAGTGGATACCCTCACACTGTAAGATCAAGGGAGTGAAGATGCTGACAGAGTGGCTAAAGAAGGAGCATGAATGTCTCAAGATCACAACCTGGTTAGCTATGAGAAAGCAAAGACCATCGCCAAAGGGCACTACAAAGCAATGGGGGATAAAGAACACGCAAAAGAACACACAAAACACAAGGACGATGGATATTACCAGCTGTCCAGAAGGGACCAGACAGCCATACTTCTCCTCCGGACGGGTCACAATAGAATGAGACACCACCTATACACTAAATTTTTGATAGACACCACTGACCTATGCTCCTGTGGCTTGGCAAGTATGACAACAGATCATATCCTACAGAACTGCCCCAGTATGTAGACCTGAGAAGAAAGAGGTGGCCCACTTACACTAACGTCCAAGACAAACTGTATGGCGTGGCTGATAACCTGAGGCAGACGGATGCCTTTATTAGAGAATCCAAAATCTCAATTTAATGAGAACGCAGAAGACAAACTGTATGGCGTGGCTGATAATCTGAGGCAGACGGATGCCTTTATTAGAGAATCCGAAATGCTAATCTAGTGAGAACGAAGAAGACAAACTGTATGGCGTGGCTGATAATCTGAGGCAGACGGATGCCTTTATTAGAGAATCCGAAATGCTAATCTAGTGAGAACGCAGAAGACAAACTGTATGGCGTGGCTGATAATCTGAGGCAGACGGATGCCTTTATTAGAGAATCCGAAATGCTAATCTAGTGAGAACGCAGAAGACAAACTGTATGGCGTGGCTGATAATCTGAGGCAGACGGATGCCTTTATTAGAGAATCCGAAATGCTAATCTAGTGAGAACGCAGAAGACAAACTGTATGGCGTGGCTGATAATCTGAGGCAGACGGATGCCTTTATTAGAGAATCCGAAATGCTAATCTAGTGAGAACGCAGAAGACAAACTGTATGGCGTGGCTGATAATCTGAGGCAGACGGATGCCTTTATTAGAGAATCCGAAATGCTAATCTAGTGAGAACGAAGAAGACAAACTGTATGGCGTGGCTGATAATCTGAGGCAGACGGATGCTTTTATTAGAGAATCCGAAATGCTAATCTAGTGAGAACGCAGAAGACAAACTGTATGGCGTGGCTGATAATCTGAGGCAGACGGATGCCTTTATTAGAGAATCCGAAATGCTAATCTAGTGAGAACGCAGAAGACAAACTGTATGGCGTGGCTGATAATCTGAGGCAGACGGATGCCTTTATTAGAGAATCCGAAATGCTAATCTAGTGAGAACGCAGAAGACAAACTGTATGGCGTGGCTGATAATCTGAGGCAGACGGATGCCTTTATTAGAGAATCCGAAATGCTAATCTAGTGAGAACGCAGAAGACAAACTGTATGGCGTGGCTGATAATCTGAGGCAGACGGATGCCTTTATTAGAGAATCCGAAATGCTAATCTAGTGAGAACGAAGAAGACAAACTGTATGGCGTGGCTGATAATCTGAGGCAGACGGATGCTTTTATTAGAGAATCCGAAATGCTAATCTAGTGAGAACGCAGAAGACAAACTGTATGGCGTGGCTGATAATCTGAGGCAGACGGATGCCTTTATTAGAGAATCCGAAATGCTAATCTAGTGAGAACGCAGAAGACAAACTGTATGGCGTGGCTGATAATCTGAGGCAGACGGATGCCTTTATTAGAGAATCCGAAATGCTAATCTAGTGAGAACGCAGAAGACAAACTGTATGGCGTGGCTGATAATCTGAGGCAGACGGATGCCTTTATTAGAGAATCCGAAATGCTAATCTAGTGAGAACGCAGAAGATGAAATATTCTTCTTCTTTGAACGCTCCATATCGACCACTTGTTAAACTAATCTTTGTGATTTGTATGTCATCTGAGCATAAGACTGATAGAACGGTGTGTCAGTTATGCGTCAAGTCAGCACATACGATTCCTGAGACGCCTTTTTATTTGCTAGGTAGTTTCCAGATCCCTTCCTCAGTCGTATCTACAAAATACCGTGTTGGTAGCAATGTTTCTATTCTATGCTTCCCTTGCGAGGCTCGGCAACACACGGTTGAGATTTAACCTAAAGATATCAGTGTTTACTAGAAAATAAAACTATCGCTCCAACGGAACTCGATGCAAGTGCCTTTTAAGCTTGAAGTGGACATGATACGTATTCGCCACAGACAATCTTCTTGTCAATCGTAGGTGTCTGTGGCGTCTTATGTCTGTGGCGTCTTATGTCTGTAGCGTCTTATGTCTGTAGCGTCTTAGGTCTGTAGCGTCTTATGTCTGTATCGTCTTATGTCTGTGGCGTCTTATGTCTGTGGCGTCTTATGTCTGTGGCGTCTTATGTCTGTGGCGTCTATGTCTGTGGCGTCTTATGTCTGTGGCGTCTTATGTCTGTGGCGTCTTATGTCTGTGGCGTCTTATGTCTGTATCGTCTTATGTCTGTAGCGTCTTATGTCTGTAGCGTCTTATGTCTGTATCGTCTTATGTCTGTATCGTCTTATGTCTGTATCGTCTTATGTCTGTATCGTCTTATGTCTGTAGCGTCTTATGTCTGTATCGTCTTATGTCTGTATCGTCTTATGTCTGTATCGTCTTATGTCTATAGCGTCTTATGTCTGTAGCGTCTTATGTCTGTGGCGTCTTATGTCTGTGGCGTCTTATGTCTGTGGCGTCTTATGTCTGTAGCGTCTTATGTCTGTGGCGTCTTATGTCTGTGGCGTCTTATGTCTGTGGCGTCTTATGTCTGTGGCGTCTTATGTCTGTAGCGTCTTATGTCTGTAGCGTCTTATGTCTGTGGCGTCTTATGTCTGTGGCGTCTTATGGCTGTTTCGTCTTTTGTCTGTGGCGTCTTATGTCTGTGGCGTCTTATGTCTGTGGCGTCTTATGTCTGTGGCGTCTTATGTCTGTGGCGTCTTATGTCTGTGGCGTCTTATGTCTGTGGCGTCTTATGTCTGTGGCGTCTTATGTCCGTGGCGTCGTATGTCTGTGGCGTCTTATGTCTGTGGCGTCTTATGTCTGTGGCGTCTTATGTCTGTAGCGTCTTATGTCTGTGGCGTCTTATGTCTGTGGCGTCTCAATTGGCTGATAAACAATATACTGTACAGAAAAATTACATACTTTGGTCACACGATGGCCTGGAGAAAGCAATATTAGAGGGCAGGGTCCCAGGACGCAGAGGCAGACCAAGAAGAAGATGGCTACAAGATATGAAAGAAACCATGAATATGACCATCGACGAAGTGGGTGAACTGACAAGAAACAGAGTGAATTTCAGATGTGCTGCAAAGAGAGCAACTTCCTATAAAGGATACGCATCTTGATGATTATTAGTTACATATTACCCTAGTGGTTACCGGGGCCCAAATTTGAGGTGTAAAGAATAGAAACACTGTTACCTGCCACGAATGTCGTAAGAGGCGCATAAAGATGTTTGGCAGAAATCGGATGCACGTGTCCTAAACGTGTAGAAGTCTATGAGTTTAGTGGCTTACCAAACCAATGTGTAACGTATACACGTTCTTGGCAAAGATTAAACATATCACAAAGAGTGATTAAAATTGGTCAAAGAACGAACGCAAAGAAGAAGAAGACATATTGCCATAATATTTGTTTGTACCAAAAATTCCGTTTGTTACTTTGTGTTGTGGGTCATGTCTGGACTGAAATCTAATCTCTTTTACCCAACATATTCGTTTCGTTGACAAAACATTTTTGAAACCTCGTTTGCTTTCCATTTATTAAAAGAGATCCCAGATCGCATATCTAGAACAAGCTGATGCAGTCAGGTACAGGTCACATACTGAAAACTAAGAACGGTCTTGTAGGTATGCTTGACTGATCCTGTAATTTGTAATCCGTTTCACGTCAATTTAATCCTTCTTCCCTATAGACTCTAGCATTAATTTTAACTTGATCGTGTTGTCGCCGGCTTGCTTACTTCCGAGTTGAGAAAATGCAAAAGAATTCCTAGAAAATCTCGTACTGTTCTGTTCCTGAGAAATATACAGATTCTATGAGTCTCCGAGACAGATTATATGGTTATCTGTTTGCTCGACAACAATCACACTGATGTAACTCCATCAGAGTATCATTCCAATGATTGAATGATTATTTTGTTTAGATATACCAATAGCAATTATCCGTGACTAAAATTCATATAAATGCATGAATCTGTGGTCTAAAAAAGTATTCGTTACTTTATCACTACTGGGTGCTTGGAAACAAATCGTTCTGTAGTTCATATTCGTGATGCCGTTGGACGCTGCTGGATTTGCAGAGGCGGAGATCGGAGCATCTATGGACATGTCCGAAGTGCTATGATGATAGTCCTCATATAACAAGATAACTGATATTCGTGATTTGCTTTATATCTTCTAGAAAGATTGGTATTGATAGATTATGTAGTGCTATATGTAGTGCTATAATGTAGATTATGTAGTGCTATAATGTAGATTATGTAGTGCTATAGATAATGACTACTCAATACATGCAAACGCATGTAGCATTGGATTACTCTTATGTAACCAATAATAATAATTCATACTTTTCAAATATTAGGTTCATGATTTCTATTCGGTACGTGATAAGTAATCGTTACTAGCTTTGTATCAGTTACAAGATAGTTTCCGTTACTTTCAATTCTAAATTATATTCTGGATTGCGCATTACATAATTGTGTACCGGATGAATACAAGACAGATGCAAGGTACCATCAATACTAGCAGTGGAAGTTGAAGATGCCATAAAACACATTAAGAGAGGAAAATCTCCAGGTCCAGATAACATAACAGCAGAAAAAATTCAAGCTCTGGGAAATCTTGGAACAGAGGTGATAACAAAACATTTAAACGACATAAATTACAGTAGTTTTATTCCAAATCAAAGCTTCAACATCTGAGATGATAGCAAACATCAATGACTGTGGAGATGCGTGATCGCCTACACCAGTCGGCACGGTACTTGATGTGGACGACAGTCACACTAACAATAATCAAGTAGCAAGTAACGAGTATTTTGTATAAAAGTAACGAATAACAACTTACAGGTAGGTGTATGAGTTCAAACACAAATAAGCTTCAGAAAGGATAGAAGTTGTACCTATGTAATATTTGCACTCAGACAGATGATAGTAGGTACTGATCAAGATCCTACCCCACCTCCAAGGGGCGACCCTGGTAACAGACTAATGTCTGGCCAAGCGGGTAGGGATCGAAGGTTTGCTACTTGGAATTGGTAGAAAGGTAGGTGTATACATGTCTGATATGAGATCTGATCGCAATATAGACGATGAGAATCTCAGCACATGTGTCTACACGTCTCTCCTGTCCAATAATGAGTCAAAGATGATTCATCATACAAATCAGACGTCCGTGTGGTTACCGGGGCCCACATTCGGGGTAAATAATAGAACCACTAATACCTACCCTATAACATATATGGCGAAAGTGGAGGTTGGACTTAGGATTAGCTACCCCATTCAGTAAAAAGTACTCAACTATAAAACCGCAACCAAGTGCACAAGAGCTTGCAAGGCCTTGGCTTGGAACATATGCCTCCTTTGAGGCGAAGGATAAAAGAGTGAGATATAATAGAAATGTCACTAGAATACAACCAGGGGCGGCTAAGGGCCAGTGGGGCCCGGCCTTACCAATAATCGAAAGGGGAATAAATTCCCCGAATAGACAAATAATAGTAGATAGTTCAAAACCCATGATTTTTCCGAAAATTTGTGTCTGGCCCCACCAAGAAAAATGACCACGAACCGCCACTGAATACAACCAAGAACAACATGTCACATTTGTAGACCAAGACGAGCCGCCACTGAATACAACCAAGAACAACATGTCACATTTGTAGACCAAGACGAGCCGCCACTGAATACAACCAAGAACAGCATGTCACATTTGTAGACCAAGACGAGCCGCCACTGAATACAACCAAGAACAGCATGTCACATTTGTAGACCAAGACGAGCCGCCACTGAATACAACCAAGAACAACATGTCACATTTGTAGACCAAGACGAGCCGCCACTGAATACAACCAAGAACAACATGTCACATTTGTAGACCAAGACGAGCCGCCACTGAATACAACCAAGAACAGCATGTCACATTTGTAGACCAAGACGAGCCGCCACTGAATACAACCAAGAACAGCATGTCACATTTGTAGACCAAGACGAGCCGCCACTGAATACAACCAAGAACAGCATGTCACATTTGTAGACCAAGACGAGCCGCCACTGAATACAACCAAGAACAGCATGTCACATTTGTAGACCAAGACGAGCCGCCACTGAATACAACCAAGAACAGCATGTCACATTTGTAGACCAAGACGAGCCGCCACTGAATACAACCAAGAACAACATGTCACATTTGTAGACCAAGACGAGCCGCCACTGAATACAACCAAGAACAGCATGTCACATTTGTAGACCAAGACGAGCCGCCACTGAATACAACCAAGAACAGCATGTCACATTTGTAGACCAAGACGAGCCGCCACTGAATACAACCAAGAACAGCATGTCACATTTGTAGACCAAGACGAGCCGCCACTGAATACAACCAAGAACAACATGTCACATTTGTAGACCAAGACGAGCCGCCACTGAATACAACCAAGAACAACATGTCACATTTGTAGAACAAGACAGCGCCACTGACAACCAAGAAAAATGACTTCAAAGAGCCGCCACTGAATACAACCAAGAACAACATGTCACATTTGTAGACCAAGATAAGTTCGACCTGGTAGATAGACAAACAACTTACATGGAAGACATTAGCACGCATGAAGTAAACAGAACAACTGATCACATTTGTAGCAAAAACCTTATGAATATCAACCAGAATTCCATGAGACAAACACCGCTATGATCCCAGAATAATCTTTAGCACACATCTGAATAAAAAAAGAGTACATTAAACAAAATAAATACACCTGTAAAGATCACAACATGAAAATTACATGTCGTGCAAACAACTGAAATTATGACTAATATCACAGAAAGAACAGGAGAACAAGCTCTCGATGAAAGCAAACAAAATAAATAAAAGAAATACAACATCAATGCAACAAACAACTAGAAACTATCAGTCAAAAATGACAACTCGATATTCAAGCAAGCATGTATCTTTACAGCAAAGAGAGTTTATACAAAACAAGCTAATTCAACTATCATGTCATATCACGATTTTCTTCACTTTCTTTCTTCTTCGTTACGTTGTTCTTTACAACAGCTTAATCACTTTTGTGATATGTTTGATTCTTTCTCAACGTTATCTTCCATTGGTTCTTGTAGCCTAAACGCATAGACTTCAAGCACGTTTAGACTTGCATCGATTTCAGCAAACCCTCCTCTTGAAGGCGCCCTCTCTTACGACATGCGTGACAGATAACAGTGGTTATATTCTTTACACCCCAAATTTCGACCCCGGTAACACTCGGGCGGCTATAAGTGTCAAAATTAGACACTTACAGCAAACAAAAAAACATTACAAAGGAGATGAAATTTCTGCCAAAAATAACGGTAGTAACAAGGAGAGGTAGGATAAAAAACAAGAATATTAGAAACTTGGTAGGAACAACACCAGTACTAGAACATATTAAGAAATATCAAAACTAAACAGTTCGCCCATGTAGCGCGATTACCTTTCAACAGTACACTACAACGAGCATGACTATTCAGATACAATGGTATCAAGGTTAAAGGTCGACCACGCAAACGATGATCCTTAGACACAACAAAGGTTGTAAGAAATAGCATATACTAGACGCACTTGAGGTCACTAACCTTAACTCTGAAAAGCACGACAGGAATAGACGATAGATAGATAGATAGATAGATAGGTAGGTAGGTAGATAGATAGATAGATAGTTAGATAGATAAATAAATAGATAGATAGATATATAGATATATATATATATATATATATATATATATAGATAGACAGATAGATAGATATATATATAGATATATAGATAGATAGATATATAGATAGATGGATATATAGATAGGTAGATAGATAGATAGATAAATATATAGACAACTGACTTCTCATCTTTCTTTCTTCTTCTTTTGTCCTTCTCTGCTTTTTTGCCACTAGGCTTAGCAGGTTTAACTGATGATCGGTTTCCGATATAATGCACGCTCGGTAGCTTGATATGGTGTGGTATTGTGGAGTTTTAAGATGTCTGTAACTCCATCAACCCATCTTTTCTTGGTCTTCCCCTTCCTCTTGATGATTCCATTTTCAGGTTGTACGCTCTTGCAACTAGTGTATTCGGGTTCATTCTGACCAAGTGGCCAAACCATTTGAGTCTCTGTTTTTCAATAAATCTAATAGCAGGTGTTGTTCCGACTGTTCTTCTAATTTCCTCATTTCTTATATGGTCTCTTCTTGTTTTATTTACTGCTTTCCTCAGGCATCTCATTTCGCATGTGGTAATTTTCCTTACTTGTTCTTTTGTCAGTGCCCATGTTTGGCTCTGGTAGCACAGTGTTGGTATAAAGATTGAATTTATAATCTGTCTTTTAGTCACTACTGGAATAGCTGGGTGTTTCAAAATTGGGGTAAGCTGGTATGTAATGTTGTTGGCTTGCTGGATTCTAGTTTCGATCTCTCTGTCCAGTCTACTATCAGATGTGAAGATACTTCCAAGGTATTTGAATTATCTCACCTGCTTTAGCGTTTGGTCATTTATTTGTATGTTGATATCTTTATGTTCTCTGCTTATAGTCATGACTTCTGTCTTTTGAATGTTGATCTTCATGTTGTATTTGAGGCAGCTATTGTTGAGTAAGTTTATGTGTTCTTGAAGCTGTTCAATATTATTATGGAATAAACACTGGTCGTCAGCAAAGAGCAGTTCATTTTGTTGGTCTGCGTTGAGTGATGTTTCATCTATTTTGGTGATACTATCCATGTATATAATAAAGAGGAGAGGTGATAAAACACATCCTTTTCATAGCTAATGGAAATGAAAAGCATGACATATTATTTGCGGTAATTTTCCATAATTTCTAACAATAGCACATTGACCCTTGACCCACGTGTGTATGGATCAACTCGTATGGCGGATGTATCATTGTAGTTTTTACATAATGTAATATGTATGTATAGAGAAGCGCATTAGTTGTGTTTTAGTGTCAGCAAGGATGCTTTTTTATCTGTGCCTTTGTATCTGTGCGTGTCCTAGGTGTGGTCAGGTGTTTGATTACAGGTGAGATAAGCGTCAAACAATAGTAACATTTGCAGCATGGGTGATTTACAGGTACGTCAACCACCTTAACGCGGTACTCTGGGGCAAAGTGGACCAGCTGTTTGTCTTGCCACAGCCAGCTTTAATATTGTGCCGCACAAATGACCGGGGAAACTGACATACTCTAGACTTGGGGGCTGGATTATGTATATTTTTTGGATTGAACATTGCAAGCTTTTTTTTACATTTTTACTAAATTCTCTGAGTTCATGGTTACGTATTTATGAAAAGTATTAATAATACTGATATTCCTTATTGTTAAACTTCACTTGTTACATAATATAATCATGATTTAACATTTTGTGTTGATTTTAAAATGAATTTGTCTATATATAACAATACTGGAATGGAAAGTCACGCGATGGTTGGGGTCTTATTTCCTAGAATTTTTACCTGAGTCGTCTAGCCGTATGAGTTTATAGTTGGCTGTGGTTATGCCTTCCGAGATCGTGGATTCGAACCCAGATAGTGTCTTTCGGCACACAAATATATTCTCTCCAGATATCTATATAATTGTTGCTGGAGCTACGGAGTTCGTGCTTTGTGCAATACTCTCTGCAGATGAAGTGTTATTTCTGCGGAGAACGACAGAGCCATATTGGGAAACTAGGTGCAATGAAGTTAATTCTCGGCGAGCAACATAATAATGGTCACAAAAAATAACTTTATGGGAAATGCGGTGCCTGCGAAAAGTTACCAACAACACCAGAAAAGACAGTCACCAACATCAGCATAAGAAAGAAAGTTGAAACAGAACCTTGCGTCATAGATTCCCCAACTTGGGAAAGAAACAAAAGCAATCACCAACATCAGCATAAAAAGAAAGTTGAAACATAACCTTGCATAGATTACATTGAGAAACAAAGTCACCAACATCAGCATAAGAAAGAAAGTTGAAACAGAACCTTGCATGGATTACATTGAGAAACAAAGTCACCAACATCAGCATAAGAAAGAAAGTTGGAACAGAACCTTGCATAGATTACATTGAGAAACAAAGAATGAATTAGCGACTTAATAAGAATGCATCCAATCTCCACAGTATACAGAGTCTTCTACAACAGAACATCAGGAAAGAAGGCGAGAGGAATATCCTGAAAAAGATGGTTAGATGGTGTAGCAGAATCCTGTCAAAGAGCAAAAATAACAATCACCCAAGCTACCAGAACAGCGCAAGACAAAACAGAAAAACCACGACACTGGGCAACAATCAGGTATAGTCTGTCCATTAATTCGTGAGCACGTTTGAAATTGATTTTCTCGAAAACTACCTATTGGATTTCAGTGATTTTTTGCATGCAGCCTTAGAATATCCATGACGCTAAAATAAAGCTAACCAGTAGTCCATAGATGCTACGGATTTTGCACATCGGCGAATTCCTTTGATCTTTTATGACAATTGCAAATACGGGGGCTCAAATTTTAGATTTTACAGTAATCCCTAGAATGTGTCCATGTCAATTCTATTCATAGGTGTATCTCCATATTAACTTGATAGGTCAAGTAATTAAGTGTGTTGCCCTTTATGTGCAATCGTGAACTTGGATACAATATGCAACAGTTAGTCATCCCCTTCGGTCACCATTAGACCCCAGGGTGTCTTAACTTCACCACAAATTGTATGATGGTAGACGCATTTGGATATGGAAATGTATACGTTGCTATTTCTCAGTCTGTAATCAAAATATGATTTGTATCATCCCGAATCTGACGATTCCATGAGGTTGATAATTGTTACTGGCTGGACAAATTGTAATCCATCTCGGTGCCAGTACTCGTCTTCCTCTCGGAGCACATGTTCAACACACTTCTTCCAGAACTGCATGTCTATCATTGAGAGGGACTCACGTGTCAGAACTTCAACATCACACATTTTAAACGTCCTGTTCTGTTCGGCAACTTGCCCTTTTTACTTTAGCCCAGACAAGCTCTATCGGATTGAGGTGAGCATGATATGGAGGTAGTCGCAAAGACGTGTGGCCGTATTCCGCAATGATTTTGTCAATATGAAACACCTTTGTCTTATTTGTCATCCTCACCAGGTGCAACAACTCGGGTTTCAAATATGTATCATCGAAGCTGACATTTTCCTTAGCAAGCCAAGTCCTAATTTGATCTTTTGTATTTGATGCAGTTGGTACTTTGTCTTCCGCTGATACTGCGTTGTGATAGAATGCATTATCCATTACCAAGCATGATGGTCTGTTTAGAATTGGAAGTAGATCTTTCTCCATCCAGTGCCTGAAAATATGTCCATTCATTTCTGTGTGGTAGTCCCTACCGTCGGTACTTTTGATTGGAAAATAAGTCCAGCGTCATGGACAAGACCTTCTTCACTTTTTCCTGCATGTGTTAGTATAATACGCTGGCCTTTGCTGCTTGGTATTTTTCTTTTCTGTTCACCGTCTACTGATTGCCATTCTTTAGCATTGGTGTGGTGAGCATTGACCCAGGATTCGTCCAAATATACAATATCATAGCCTTGCCTCCGCCGCTCACGGATCTGACTCAGGTATTTACTTCGGGCAGCTATTCCTGCCGCCTATAGTTTTTCTGAAGGTGAAGCCGGCGGCTCTTACAATTTTCCATAGAGTACTTTTAGAAATGTCTATGCTGCAATCTGATTGCAGTTTTAATTTCAGTTTCATGAGAGTAACAAGTTCATATGTCGCAAACATTTTCAAGAGCTCCCGTCTTATGACATCTATGTCAAAGTCGTCAATTGTTCTTTTCCTTCCTTGCTTGACATTAGTGCACTTTGTGTCCTGTTTAATCCATCGGGAAAAGGATTCTCTATTCAGACCAAGCGCCAGTTGCGTTCGTTTCTCAGGGTTATGAATATCGCAATATAGATGACCTCTCTTAGATTCCCTACGGAAGTGTTGGTATAGTAAAACTGTAACCTTCTGCATTGTTATAAATGTGCACTTCAGACTCATTATGAATGTGATATCAGTGTCAGTTTTGATAAGCCAACAAATATGATACAATAGCTTCATACAAATAGCGAGATACACCTATAACTATACAACGGTATCCCAATTATAACGTCATATGCTTTCCGCTTTCAAAGTCGACTGGGTTAGGTGCACGGGAATTCGTGAAATTGTTGTTTACTCACGATATTTCAATGTTACCATAATGTATTTTTAGAACAACGCGTCTGTGTACCGTAGATCTGTTACTATTGTGTACAATCCGGTGAGGTTGATTGTAATATAACCTGAAAAAGAAATATTTCAAACTACATCAAATTTTCTTGGAAAAAATATTTCTCTAGCGTCATGGATATTCTAAGGCTGCTTGCAAAAATCACTGAGATCCAACAGGTAGTTTTCGAGAAAATCAATTTCAAACGTGCTCACGAATTAATGAACAGACTATAGCAGTGCGACGACACTGGACAACAACCAGGTAGCAGTGTGACGACACTGGGCAACAACCAAGTATCAGTATGACGACACTGGGCAGCAAGCAGGTAGCAGTGTGACGACACTGGGCAACAATCAGGTAGCAGTGTGACGACACTGGGCAACAATCAGGTAGCAGTGTGCCGACACTGGGCAACAAGCAGGTAGCAGTGTGACGACACTGGGCAACAATCAGGTAGCAGTGTGACGACACTGGGCAACAATCAGGTAGCAGTGTGACGACACTGGGCAACAACCGGTAGCAGTGTGACGACACTGGGCAACAATCAGGTAGCAGTGTGACGACACTGGGCAACAATCAGGTAGCAGTGTGACGACACTGGGCAACAATCAGGTAGCAGTGTGACGACACTGGGCAACAATCGCAGGTAGCAGGCATCGACGACGACACTGGGCAACAATCAGGTAGCAGTGTGACGACACTGGGCAACAATCAGGTAGCAGTGTGACGACAAAGAAGAATCAAAGAAGAGAAATAGAACAACTTCAGTAGCAGTGTGACTAAAGAAAGATAAAGAAGATATAGACACTTCATACTGTTCAAGAATGGATGTTAGTCTATTATACCGAGGATGTTAGTCTTATTATACCGAAGATGTTAGTCTTCTGGACAGCAGGTACAAGTACACTCACAAGAAAAACAGATTTACTTTCCAGAACATTCTTCTTTTCTTGTTCAATCACTTTATATCGACCATTTGTTTACCACTCTTTGCAATTTGTATGTGATCCGAGCCTATGAGCGATTATACGTTGTGCTAGTCATGCGCATACAAGTAGGCCAGCACATCTGATATCTGCGATGTTTATATTTACTTGGGTAGCTTCCCAGGCCTCTAATTTAGTCACCTCTTACGAAATACCTTGTAGGTCGCAGTGTTCCTATTCTTTGCTCCCTTTGAGTCCTAGCAACACACGGGCTGTCCGTGGTATCAGGAAGACCCTTCTAAGAATTTTTAATTCAAAGACACGTATATGTTTTACCACTGTCCTATTACACGTCTATGTTTCCCTCTCATACGTTGCCTCGTGGTAGATGCATGCTATTAGTATTTTGATCTTTGTTTTTCTATAAGTTTCATTTCATACTTTTCTTAACTGTTTGATATTTGATAAGTTTATATATTGCTATTATTTATACATTGAAAGACAACAAATGGTTTGTGGTTTGTGTTTTGGCAGTGGTTTGGACATGTCATGACAATAAAATACAACCAACCAAAACACAACACAAAATGGGCATACATGCAAGAAGACTAAGAAAGGGGCAGGTACTAGTGCCAAGGAAGACTAAGAAAAAGAGAGCAGGTACTAGTGCGCAAGAAGAAGAGTACTAGTGCAGAGAAAAAGAGAGCAGGTACTAGTGCCAAGGGAAGACTAAGAAAAAGAGAGCAGGTACTAGTGCCAAGGGAAGACTAAGAAAAAGATGGATTGACAATGTCAAGTCTATATAAATAAATCTGATATAATAATAGCCGTTCATCGCAAGCGATGACGACAACAGTCTCAGACGTATGCTGCTGCTGTACCTCTCTGGTGTGTGCGGGGGTGATACAATCCCCTACCACAGGTGGGGCATACATAATCAAGAACATGTGCGCGTTATGTGTTCTGTCTTTTCACGCAGCTCGTTTTCTCTGTGCCTCAACAAGCCGATGATTCTCAACTATGCTGGTTACTCTTGTGTATACCAAGAAATTACAGAACAAGGGGAATCATTAAGCCCTGGAGCGCAAATTAAGCTTCTACGTTAACGAATAGTGGACATCATCCATCATCCATTGGTAGCAATAACAATTATGTATCTAGTTTGTGAACGAATGACGGGGTTTATGTCTCTCAATATGCAAGTATTATCCTAATTTGTGTGAACGGATGACGGGGTTTATGTCTCTCAATATGCAAGTATTATCAACAACTCAAAGAAATTGATTCACAATGTTTACGACCAGATAAGTATTGAAATGAAAATCGTGGCATATCTTTTACAGGACTCAGCCATCAACAATAGTAAACTAGTCGGGGATTTTTATAGACACTACTTATACGTTCAGTAGTTTGTCATTGCTTTCTGAACGGTGAGGTCTATTTTAACATTCATAAAAATTATAGGGAACTAATTTGCTTCTAAATATGCCTGCCGTGTAAGTAAATAACAATGTTTCTTTGATATTATGATTTATTACATCTACGCGGGCTACAGACGCTGACAATGTTTGCGACCAGATAATTAATACGATGCTTTAATTTTGAACGTTATACACTTGAAATAACTCGGTCTATTAACCCCGACGTTCTGAGTTCGAATCACGCTGCGGATACTTTGATTGCAAATTGTTTCGCGTGGATTTTAACAAAAGGGCAATGGCACCACCGGTTCAGAAAGCAATGGCAAACTACTGAACGTAACAATGCCTAGAAAAATCATAAACAGCTTTAAAAAACTGGGGTGGATTCGCAAAGTCCGGTAAAGGATATGCAATTAACTTTTATACACTTGACAAGTTTTGTGTGTGTGTGTAATATTTGACGAGATAAACATAGTTTCAAGGTTTTATTTCAATCTAAATTCATCATCTTCATTGTTATTGTCTTTTATTTTATCATCAGTTATACAAGTTCATTGTTGACTGATGGATACATATAATCGTCATTATTGCACTTCGGGGAATAACAATTATTGAAACCAATCCCCATCAACTATTAGATTACAGGAGCTCGGTTTGAAGATTGGAGTAGCAAGAGAAGAACATTATAACGGATTTATGAGTAGGCTCATCAATCAACATCAAACTGGTACGGTCAGTTGCTGGACGTGTTGGAGATATGCGAAGAGATCGGAGCATCTAGGGACATGTCCGAGTACAATGAAGATATTCCAAACTGAAACTGAATAACAATCAGACAAGTAAAGAACTTCGTCTCTGGGTCTCTGTAGCGTAGAGGTTTGGTGCTCCCCTCTCGTTAGAAAGGTACTGGTGCGCTCAGTGGAGCTGTCGGGATATTTTTCAGAGACCTCCTGATCTCAATGTATGTGAGGTCGATTTCCAGTTCTATCAGAGACGGACGACAAAAGTAGGTGTCGTGTTCAATTTTAGCACATCAAAGAAACCCTGGTAGTTCAACATCGACTAGATCAAGCTGGAAAGCTGCTGCCCGGGTAAAACTTATTAGAAAATTGAAAAATAAAAATTGCTACCAAATATGTTCACCATCTTCAAATGATATCGAAACCTTCACCACTGTACGGAGTTCGTGCACTACTTAGAAGCAGACCTTCACCACTGCTACGGAGTTCGTGCACTACTTAGAAGCAGATCTTCCTGTATAAGAAACAGATCGGAGCTCACATGGTTAATCACAAAGTGCAAGATGATGGTACTATTAATAAATAAGCAAGCACGCTATTTTAACCCAAGGACTAGATTTTCTTGGTTTATCAGAGAGAGCGTTGGTCAGAGTTCATGTAGATTAAACAAAAATAAGTGGAACAAAGTACGTGTCATTTCTATCACGTGTGGGTGTGTGTGTGATCAGTCTAAACATTGAACAAGGAACAAACAATTTGGTGTCGTAGATCTGTCCACGTTGTTCAAATATTCCTGCTTCCGGATTGTGTGGACTTATAGTATAAATCGTGCATATGATATTCCGGGTCGGTGTAAGGTGGTGGTGTTAAAGGGTTTGAAAGCCGAAGGATTGACTTCATTGCACCGGGTTTTACCCATTGACTCGGTCCCTCTCCGCAGAAATGACCTCCACCTGCCGAGAGTATTACACAAAGAACGAACTCCGTAGCTCCAGCAACAATCCTAGGGGTCTATGGAAAAAATGCACTCAACGGCACGGTCCGGATTCGAACACACGACCTCCGACTCACAAGTCAAATGGCTTAACCACTTAGCCACAGAGAGACCAGTTGGTTGTTATGTTGACTTAGTCATAGGTTATAGTAGTAGTAGATAAATGTGTGTGTGTGATCATGGTATAGTCAAGTGTGTGTGTGTGTGTGTAGCGATGGTATAGTCAAGTGTGTGTAGCGATGGTATAGTCAAGTGTGTGTGTGCAGCGATGGTATAGTCAAGTGTGTGTAGCGATGGTATAGTCAAGTGTGTGTGTAGCGATGGTAAAGTCAAGTGTATGTGTGTTGCGATCGTAAAGTCAAGTGTGTGTGTGTCGATGGTAAAGTCAAGTGTGTTTGTAGCGATGGTATAGTCAAGTGTATGTTGTGGATATTTGATAGTGTAAACTTGTCAACATGCTGACGTTATAAAATAGTTATCCAATAGTGGTGACTAGACCAGTTGATTAGAGTGATGACTTTGTCCGCTCTTCATGTTTGTTCTTTCCTTATTTTTTTTTCTCTCTCTCTCTCTCTCTCTCTCTTTTCTCTACGTTGGTTTATGTTTCTTCGTTATTTGTATTTTCACTCTCTTTCTCTGTCCCTATGTGCGTGTCTGTTCTCTCGTTATTTGCCTTCTCTCTCTCTCGTTTTATCTCTCTCTCCGTGCTTGCGTGCATATTCTTTCGTTACTTTTCTTATAAATCTTTCTGACCCTCTCTCTCACCCTCTCTCTCTCTCTCTCTGCGTGCAGTGTTTTTTCGTTACTTTTCTTCTCATTCTCTCTCTCTCACTGTGCGTGCGCATGTTCTTTTGTTATTTGTCTTCTCAATTTCTCTCGCTCTCTCTCTCTCTCTCTATTTCTCCCGTTGTTTGTTCAGTCTCTATGTTTCTTCACTCTGTGTGTGTGTGTGTGCTTGTTCTGTGTGGACGTGTATATATTATCCACTTGCTATCTTCTCTCTCTCTCTGTCTCTGTCTCTCTGTCTCTTTCTCTGTCTCTCTCTCTCTCTGTCTCGGTGTATGTATATTTCTCGCTGTGCATCTTTTCTCGCTGTGCTTTGAAATGAGAATCGTAGGATATCCTTACAAGACGTAGCCATCAATCACAGTAAACGAGTCATTGATTTTCTAGGCACCACTTATACGTTCAGTAGTATGTCATTGCTTTCTGAACGGGTGGTGCCATCGTCCTTTGTAAAAAATTGTGAAACAATTAGCAACCAAACTGTTCCCCAGCGTGAGTTGAACTCAGAACTTCGGGGTTAATAAACCGAGTCATTATCCCCTAAGCCACAGAGGCCACCATTCCCCAAATAAAGGAGATTAAAACTGTAGATCTCACTAAAACAATTGTTAGCCAATATTAGATACGAATCCCTGAATTAGAACGGATATGGTTACTAGCGAAGCGTGTTATTAACTTCGCAATCTGCGCCCTATCCCCTAAATATATTCGGCACAGTTGACCGACCAGCTTGAAATAAATCGTTACCTATTTAATAATAAAATACCGGAGCCGGGCAATACCAAAACATCAAATCAAGTTACTCCACGCCGATTTATAATGTTGTTTGTACTTTGTCAAAACTACTGCGCTTTATTTGTCCATTTGAACTATTTACATGTTCGCTAAACTGCATTTCACTATTATCGTCTAGAAGCCAAGACGTTTCAACAAACAACACGCGTTAGTTAAATCGGCAGTAAAACAAGGATATACTATTTCGGACTTTTTAAAGTGTTATTTATATCCATCCAGGATATTCTCCAGATAGTTAGTTGACAGCTATAAATATTGGGACAAAAGTTAAGTCCTAGCCACTCCATCGCAAGACCATATTCCCAAAACTGGGTATAGATTGGAGGCGTAGTATCGTGAGACATATCATAATTCAATCAACTCACTAATGTATGTATCTTGTAAACAATTTATATAAAAATTACATGTGATATAGTTTGTGTGAAGTTTATATTCCCTGTAAAGTTTACATTGTTTGTGAAATTTATGTTTAATATTTATGTGAAATTTATGTTTATTATTTATGTGAAATTTATATGTTTAATATTTATGTGAAATTTATGTTTATTATTTATGTGAAATTTATATGTTTAATATTTGTGTGAAATTTATGTTTAATATGTCTGTGAAATTTATGTTTAATATTTATCTGAAATTTATGTTTAATATTTATGTGGAATTTATGTTTAATATTTATGTGAAATTTATGTTTAATATTTATGTGAAATTTATGTTTAATATGTCTGTGAAATTTATGTTTAATATTTATCTGAAATTTATGTTTAATATTTATGTGAAATTTATGTTTAATATTTATGTGAAATTTATGTTTAATATTTGTGTGAAATTTATGTTTAATATGTCTGTGAAATTTATGTTTAATATTTATCTGAAATTTATGTTTAATATTTATGTGAAATTTATGTTTAATATTTGTGTGAAATTTATGTTTAATATGTCTGTGAAATTTATGTTTAATATTTATCTGAAATTTATGTTTAATATTTATGTGAAATTTATGTTTAATATTTATGTGAAATTTATGTTTAATATGTCTGTGAAATTTATTTTTAATATGTATGTGAAATTTACAAGCATATTTTATGTGTCTGTGAAATTTAGATTTGATATAGTCTGTATGAATCTTGAATTTAGTGAAGTTTGTGTGAAGCTTCTAGTTAATATAGTTCAGGGTTGTTCAACGCGGTGACCGCCATGGCGCCCAAGTGACACATCCCTGGCGCCCTGTTTTATTCCTCCGACTTTAAGGTTTATAAGAATTTCAAAGTTAGGTTAAGTTCATATATGATTTGTTCTCCGTGAAGTTTATATGTAATTTAATGTCAGATAATTTTGTATTTAATATTGAAAAGTGAAGTTTATCACCAGTTTCTTCGCCGTTCAGGCGAACTTTATTCCGACTGCAGGGGGACTTATAATTTAGATCCCCAAAGAAAAAATCAGGTTTTTCTGTAGTCCATCCATTCTGACCTCGAACCCATGAGTTTGTAAGGTCAGTGGTGGAGGGTGTTATCAAGTTCGTTATCGAAGACCCCAACAAATCATTGACTTACAAAACCATATGTAATTGGCATGAGTCTGATCTCACGGCCTCACTAATACAGGATACCATGCTACAGTATAACTCTATATGAGGTAATTTAAAGTGGGGTTTTTCTGTTGATCAAATCTTAGTTACACATCTGTACACATTTATGTCATGTTGGAAAATATGGTCTCCGATAACATAAGACCGGCGGGCTAAGGTAAGTATTCTAGGAAATCAGACCACAACCTTCACGTGACCTCGCATTTGAGTATTGTATGATAAGACAAACTCATTTGAAAAACAACACAATATAATAAATCAAGGTTATATTATGTTAGAAATTAAATTTAATAATAAGAAAAATCAATATTATTAACATTTTAAAACCAATAACTCGTAGACTTGTGTAAAATTGCAGAAAATCGTACAGTGTTCTATCAAACATTTATGATATGATTGATTTTCCGATCCAGCAGTCATCTGAGCATTCACCCTTCGACTTGAATCAAACACTTATAAAAACCAGCCCCCAATAAACAGGAGTTTTGTTTTTTCCGTCTGAGCTAGATGGTCTTATGTTACCAGGGGCCACGATTTGCATACATATTAGATGAAATTGGGATCTGCATGTGATGCTTGCTGTAAGGGGTAGACGGAGTGAAACGTTCTCACGTCCTCCAGGCAAACCACACATTTTATCTCACACATATTGGTTAACTTGTTTGATAGTAATGAACAATTATGAGATGATGTACATTGAACTGTCTTTTACTATCTTTAATATCTGTGTTACTTCTATTTGATGGGGCAATGTAGGACATGTGAGATAAGAGTCTTTAATGTCTGTGTTACCGTTATTTGATGGGGCAATGTAGGACATGTGAGATAAGAGTCTTTAATGTCTGTGTTACCGTTATTTGATGGGGCAATGTAGGACATGTGAGATAAGAGCCTGAAGGTGGCTGGGCTAGTGTAGTTACCGCTATTTGATGGGGCAATGCAGGACATGTGAGATAAGAGACTGAAGGTGGCTGGGCTAGTGTTGTTACTGCGAAACTGTTCAGTTTATTATTTATTATTTTTGCCACCGACAGAAAAAACGGTCCTTAACATAACCGGGGTTTGATCCCGGTCTTCCAAATGGGAACCCTCGCTCTAATTGCATTAAACTGTAACAACTATAAAGAAATGATTTATCTACTGAACGACATGATTGCTTCATGTCCCGTGTTTGTTTTTCATCCACAGAATGGCCTGGTTTGAAGCGTTCCGTAATGACTACGGATTTTCTATGTACAGTGACAATAGAAGGCCTGTCACACACGATATTCCGATACTAACTGTAACATACTTGTGTGTTCTAGTGTCCGTAGCAACGCTTATAGCAACACTTGGCATCAGGGGAAGGGAGGTAAGTTCTCCCACTGTTGTTAACATCTCGTATACACGCTTCATAATGATAGTTAACTCAAATATCAAGGCTGTCCTTCTGTTTGTAACAACGACACGGAGCATAACTAAAGGGAACACCAGAAAGTTGCAGACGTTAATCAATAGATGCCTGCGCAGGATACCCCATCTGCGATGGTATGACAAGATAACAAACGGAACTGTGGGATAGAGCAAAATAAAAACAGCTGGAACAAAAGATAACAGGCAGAAGGTAGTGATGGATAGGACACACACTAAGAAGACCTGACCGCATTACGAGACAGGCCTTCTGATGGAAACCCGAGTAATAAATGTAAGTGGAGACAGATGAACACATGGAGTCGGTAGTTGGAGACAGAGGGCTAGATAATGGGCAAATAGTGTAGAGATGGGGAGAAGATGGGCTTGGATAGAAGGGCATGGAAAAGCTTGGTTGCAGACCTCGCGATGAAGGATGAAGAGGACAATATTCACTTGGTTGTAGGGGAAGGGAAGTAAATTGCCACGCATTTAGTAACGTTTCTTTTATCTCCCTTTGTTTATGTTTGACATTTTAATCTAATATGAACATAACAATGTTTACAACTTACATTAATGAAGTGTCTCTGCTGATATCGCGCGCATCGGCAATAACATTGTGTGCTATGATCACTTTCTTAAACAGAAAGATCTCAACGACAGTGCACGAGCTCCGCAGCACCGATGAGAAGTTTCCTATATAATTTCGAAGATGATGAAACGCTTTATAAAATCTTTATTTTACACATTTTTAATGAGATTTGATCAAACTTGACTGCATATTCTTATTGATTTATGACGGACAAGAGTTCTTTCCCATGCTTGTCTTGATCATGAGACCTGCGTGTTATCGTTCGTTTCTGGTAGAACTAGAAACTTCATTTCACTTACACTTCTTCTTGGAAAGCTCCATATCGACCACTTGTTAACCACTCTTTGTGATTCATATGTGATCCAAGCCTAAGAGCGATTGTATGGTGTGCCAGTTATGCGCCGTTGTGCCAACACATCTGATTACAGCGATGCTATTTATTTACTAGGTAGCTTCCTAAGCCCTACATCTGTTGCCTCTTATGCCATGTCTTGTAGGTCGCACATCTGTTGCCTCTTATGCCATGTCTTGTAGGTCGCCATCTGTTCCTATCCAAATGTCTTTGTAGCACATCTGTTGCCTCTTATGACATGATCACTTGAGGTCGCACATCTTATGCCTCTTATGCCATGCTGTAGGTCTCACATCTGTTGCCTCTTATGTCATTCTTGTAGGTCGACATCTGTTCCTCTAGACTTCTTTGAAGTCTATCGACCACTTGTTAGCCACTCTTTGATTCATGTTCCGGCCTAGGTCGATTCTGTTGCCTCTATGACATGTCTTGTGTCCACATCTGTTCCTCTTATGACTGTCTTCTAGGTCGCACATCTGTTGCCTCTTATGACATGTCTTGTAGTCGCAGGTGTTGCTATTTCTCTCCCCCTCCCCTTGACCAACGGGCACACTTACGCTATTATCAGGATCTCTGAAACAATTATCCAGCCCGTACCAGCAGGAACGAACCAAGTACTTTAAAGCTAGAAGCAAGCATCCTACGTCGACGTCAGAGAGCCCTCCATACCACAGTTCGTATTGTAACACTCCTCACTCAAAATACCATGAGTCAATATACCATCAATAAAAAAAATACCATCTCATTGTCTTTCAGCTGATTTTTACTAAATCATTTTTGTTGTTCTCCAGAGATGGTCCTTCACTTTGCGAGCCATATACGCTGTAGCCATTGGTTCGATCATACTTGGTATGTAGAGTTTTTTTACTTTATTGGGAGGTCTCGCAACATGATCACATAATTCTAGTAAAATCAAATTTAAAAAAACATTGAATAAAACTCTGCCAATGGGAACAGGCGGAACAGACACCGCAGCATGTTCTGCAAGACTGTCCTCTCCTGGAGCTAAGAAAACGCACACCATGTAAAAACTAACCCTGGGAAACTGACGCCTGAACCTGAATGGCCCGGTCACACTAAACGCGACCAGATCGCGAAGAACACAGATCTGAACCTGAATGGCCCAGTTTGTGGTTACACTAAACTAAGCGCTGGAGTGTAAGAAACCGAGATCGAACCTGAAGCCCATGTGGTTCACTAAACAGGCGTGACCATCGATCGCTGAATAAACCACAGATCTAACCTGAATGGCCAGTTTGGTTCACAAATAGGCGGACCAGATCGCGAAGAAGTAACCTGCAGATCTGAACTGAATGGCCCAGTTAGTGTCACACATAAATAAAAGCGTGACATAGATCGCTGAAGAATAACCTGAGCAGATCTGGAACCTGAATGGCCCAGTGCTTGTGGTTCACACTAAACTAAGCGCTGACAGATCGCTGAAGAAGTAAACCTGACAGATCTGAACCTGAATGGCCCAGTTTGTGGTTCACACTAAACTAAGCGCATACCATAGATTGCTAAGAAGGAGAAAATAAAACGATTTGGAAAAAGTTGAAGAACTTGCAAGACAGTTTTCCGCAGTCTATGATGAAATCTATGTTCCGCAAAGTACATGTTCGAAAATTAGAAAATCGTGCATACCCTTTACAGGACATAGCCAGCAACAACTGTAAACGAGTGGTCGATTTTCTAGGCACCACTTATACGTTCAGTAGTTTGCCATTGCTTTCTCTACGGTGAGGTCTACTTTTACCATTTGTAAAAATCCACGGAATCTAATTTGATTCCAAACTAGCCCACCGCAGAATTTGAACCAGCTACGCTTGGGTGTTGATCGAGTTTACAACCACTTAAGCTACAGAATCTCAAAGGAAATGATATATGATTTTAAAAAAAAGATTTGTGCAGATGTGAGAAGGCATCACCAGTTCTAAAACAATAAACGAAGATCAAATGTAGAAGATATGAAACACAGGAAACGTAGCTAATCTTGTTAATATTTATTAGTTGTAACAGTTTTAGTGTATATAACAAGTTACTGTTCATTGAGTGATTGTTAGAATGATTGATAGGACAATCATCATTGCACTTCGGTGAGTAACCATGTGTGCTCCAATCTCTTTCTTACACAGGAAGATCTCAGCTGCAGTGCACGAACTCCGTAGCACATGCGAGGGTTCACGATGTAATGTAGAAAATGGTAAAAATATTTTGTAGGAATTGTTTTAAACAATTTTTCTTTCATTGTTCTTCTTGACAGCTTGTCTTGTTGGGTATGGTTGGCAGGAAGGATCAATTAAGATCAAATCAATGTACATCTACAGAAATAATCTTCCATTTGAAGGTTATATTGGGATCAGAGTTGGACTTAACGCAGTCAATGTCACCCTGGATGGTAAGTGTTCCTAATTATTTAATTTCTCTCTGTTTCTAATAATATATTTGTTATGTGTTGTTTCTGTTTAAATCTATTGTCTTTAAATGTATTTACTTTCTCTGAACTTTTATCTATTATTTCTTTCTTATAACCAAGTAGTAGTATGTCCCTTGCGGAACATTGCTTTTATCACAGTCTGGTTGAAAAACTCTCTGTCTCTATCAGGTTCTCCAGCCTCTTCCAGCTTCATATGTAAGATATCTTTGATGTTCTGCTACCACCTTTGTCTTGGTCGTCCTCTGTCCCGTACTCCATGTACCAAGCCTTCCATAACCGTTCTCTCCAAACCACTGTATCGTTTAACGTGACCAAAGTATTTCATCTTCCTGGACACGATGTTATGTATGAACTTTCTCTTAACTGTTTTTCTCAAATTATCTTTAAAAAAATTAATTGCATATCCTTTACATGACTGTGCAAAACAACCCCAGCTTTTTAACGTTGTTTGTGATTTCTCTAGACATTATTACGTTCAGTAGTTTGCCATTGCTTTCTGAACGGTGGTGCCATAGTCAACAGACTCAATAGACACTTACTTAAACTAGGAATAAGTCAAACATAAGTCAAACTGACAGTGTCAGCAGGCGAAACAGACACCGGAGCATGTCCTGCAAGAACGTCCTCGCCTGAGCTGAGCTCAGAAGGAACATGTGAACACACCCAACCGACCTAAAAACTAAAGTCTGAGGAAACCGTACAGACCTGAAGCTGACTGCCCAGTTTGTGGTCAACAGTAAACTACACGCATGGCCAAAGATCGTTGAAGGCGAAGAAATAGTATGTCATCTGTCCTTCGTTTTAGTTGTCTGCCAGAGAGGATACCACACGATTCTATTAACTGTCATACTACTACTTTGACTTCAGATTTCATTCAGACAGACTGTCACACAATTGTGTCATCTTTTGTTGGGGAGTTGAAGATGGATAAAGGGGATGTTCTTCGGTCTCGTCACGACAACCTGTTGGATAAGGACACTAAAATAGATGTTGAATCGATCCTACTATTTAAGCAGTTTAGAGCTACCCGTTGTAAGGGCATAACTGTATGCTTGAGGGGTAGAGTAAGGAGTGTGTTTAATCAGCTAACTACGGAAACCATCAGTATGTATACACTTCGATATCTGTTGGGGAAGACTGAGCCCCTATGGGTCTGTTCGGAGTACAATGACGTCAGTTTAGCAACCAATAACTAACTGATCCCTTAACTGATTGAATCTGATTAATATTTATCTCATGTTCCTGCAGGTTATTACAGCAGTTCATCTGGACCTGGATATGTCTTCTACGCAGAAAGCATGCCATCGGATTCTTGTAAGTTTGACGATAGTTTACACAGTTTATATTAATTACGTCACGTGTCTAGAAGCAAGTCACGTGTCTAGAACTGAATCTGCTGTCAGAGAAATTGGACCTGGTCTTCGGGTTGTAGGTGGAAGAGATGAATTTAGAAAAATTGAATTCTCAAAACAAATAAAGATCTCAGAAGAAAGAGACAATATGTCGCGTATTAATTCGAAGCATGTAATAGAACCACTGACAGATGAAAATCGATAAGGTTAGGTTAGAAAGCCGATATAACAAAATAATTCGTTGCCAACTAAATTAATATTTCTCAAATTTTTACTGTAGTCAAACATTTTTACATGTTACATTCGCAGATGCTACCGTGTTCATATACTGTCACTCAGATTTATCTGTGCATGAAAAAGAGTAGAGCACTAATGGTTGCTCATCGAAGTGCAGAGATGCTTGTCTTTTCAATCAATCAATTATTCAATCAATCATTCAATCAATCAATCAATTAATTAACAAAAATAGAACAGATAAATAAACAATCATACAATCTTGATTAATCTAATTCTTTACAAATTTTCTTTCATTTTCAGTCCATCACGAGTCACAAGGCTATAATTTCTTCTTGAGGAAAGGTTTGCCCGAGCCCATATTGAGGGTTATGGAGTTCCTGACCGTAGACGAGGGTGGATTTCGATGGGGACGTTCGTTTGAATCCTCCGGACATTATGCAATGGCTCTTTTGTGGTAAGTATTTGTGAGCGTCTGTAGCTCAAGCGGTAGCGAGCTTGGTCACAAACCAAAGCGTACCTGATTCAAGCCCCACGGTGGACAAGTTTGGAAGCAAATTCGTTTCCGGGAAATTTTTACAACAGGTGAAAATAGATCTCAATGTTCAGAAAGCAATGGCAAATTACTGAACGTATAAGTGGTGCCTAGAAAATCAACGACTCGTTAACTGGGGTTGATGGCTACGTCCTGTAAAGGATATGTCACAATTTCATTTTCATTTGTAAAGATAAAGTAATGTGGTTTTACAAGATACAGCGACGTTTCAACCACAAAGCCTTTATCAAGCAAAGCGAACGAAGAAATTGAGGTTTTTCTAAAGATACAATTTTCTGCCACCTATACTGCCTGCACAGAATCATGAGAATATTCTGGAAAAAAGGAATATCTAACAACAGGCTTAGCCAAACAATTAAGTTGAAAATCATGACCAACATCATAAGAAAAAAAAATGGACATGTCATGCGAATGAATTCAGTTCTAAAAGCTCTGCTATGGACATCAAAGGAGAGAAGAAAGAAAGGAAGAAGAAATAATAACACGGATACATAGATTGAAAGATGAACTGTCTGCAAGTATCTCTGACCTGAAGTATGTCCCCGAAGGTTACAAGAGACAAGAAGACACGCAGAGCCTTAACTGAAGCATCATGTGCCACCAGGCGTAAACTGGATGCATAAGTGGTATATATTATTGAGGGAGCCGAGAAATCGTGTGGTTAGTCCACTTGCTTCTTAAACTGGTGGTCCGGGTTCAATTGTTGACTACATCCGCCATCGTATGCAATATAGACCCTAGAGATGCTACACTAGTAAATAAAAAGCAACGCAGAAATCGGATATGCTGGTCTACTGGTAGGCGCATAACTGGCACAACGTACAAACGCTCTTAGGCTCAGATAACATGGTCAATAACAAAATAGTGGCCTAACACTGCATTCCCACAATATGTCCTGGTATGATCAAGGGTTCCATCACTACCTTCAGTTTGTTTATTATTAAGATAGAAAGTGGTAGTAGTTGTAAGGGGTTCAGCTGAAGATGGTGAGACGGTAGTAGTTGCAGCTGAAGATGGTGAGACGGTAGGTAGTGTGTAGCTGAAGATGGTGAAGGTAGTAGTTGCAGCTGAAGATGGTGACGGTAGTAGTTGCAGCTGAAGATGGTGAAGTAGTAGTAGAGTTGCAGCCTGAAGATGGTGAAGTAAAATACAGAATGTGGTGCACATCATAAATGATGATGCTCGTCCATCACGGGTGATGATGCCCACACAAATTTTCATCCAAGGGAATGTAGTTGCGTTATGTTTGTCTGTGTGTGCGTAGATGACTAGTGAGCCCGATACGGGCTTGAAATGTTCGTGTACAGTGTGGGCAAGGTATACTTGCACTTGTGGGGAGTTTTAGTGCCTTTCTGTTTTGACTTCTTTTCTCCATCCGTGCTGTTCTATCTGCCTCGCAGGCCGAGGAACCGTGTTGAAGAAGTGTGCACCAGGCTGATCTGTCTTGAGCAGCATTCTCCCAGTTGTTGACATCTATGCCAAAAGATTTCATCGAGTTCTTGAGTGTATCTTTGAATCGCTTTTTCTGGCCCCCTGTGAGCGTTTACCACTTTGCAGCTCACCATAAAAGAGTCGTTTGGGTATTCTACAATCTGGCATTCGAGCCACATGTCCTGCCCATCTTATCTGGGACTGCATCAAGATTGTGTAGATGCTGGGGAGAGTAGTTATTTTCCTAAGGCAGACTGTGTGAAAGTGGTTTAGCTTCCTTGCGTGTCTCTGATATACAGTCCAAGTTTCGCATCGTGAAGAAGGACTGGGAGCATCATAAATATAGTTGTATGAAAGTAGGAAAACAATATAACGATAACAGAAAAATAATACAGTTGCAATTGTTTGATAAATAATTGTATTTCTTTTTGTTTTGTTACTACAGGACATCGTTTGCTTTCTGGATCGTATCTAACGTGCTACTATGCAGTGTCATCGTCTACGGTGCCTACATGTTTGCACTGACCGGCCTCACTATGGTCCTTGCATGTGTCTCGTACCATGTCTGCCAATGCCCACTTCCATTGACCATCAGTTTTGGTGACCAAATATTGACAGTCTCCTACTCCTGGTCCTTCTGGCTGACCCTTGCAGCAGGTCAGTATATATTTATATTTTATCTAGTGTTTATTCGAGTGTGTATGGTTGGTTAAGTGCTTTGTTATTTCTTTAAACTGTGGACCTCAGAAATAACAGAGGCGATGAAAAACAATATTAGTGATGCTTACAGAAAAAGCTCTTGCTATAAGTATTTTCTTATCCTGACGTAGTGAGACAAAAAACATGATTAGAGAAAAGTAAAAAAGACTTCTCTTCTAAACCTGAGGCGTAGAGTCTCAGAGATAATATAACATGTTTATCTTTTACCTAGAGGTGTAGCGGTCATCAAAAGAGAATGTCACACCAGCTTCTCTTCTACCTTGAGATGGAGAACTCACTCAGAGAAGATATCTCCAACAAGCATATTACCTGTCTTTCTTAACTTCAGTAACGTTTCCTCATTCCAAACACGAACAACAACAAAGACTTCAATCATTATCATCATCGTCATCAGGTGCCGTGCCGGCTGGCGTAGGTGATCATGGCTCTCTATAAGTCTTTGGTGTTTGGTATCATCTCAGATATTGATACTCTTCCGTGCCATGAAGTCAGGCTATCCAATCTGTTCTCTCTCTGTCTTCCTCTGTCTCGTCTCCCCTCGATTTGACCGGTTGCTACAATGTGTTCTAAACCTCCCTTACTCTTCAATAACTAAGCTAGTGTCTCGTTATCCTAAACAACAATAAGAACAATTTGCTAAAAATAAAACTTTGTATTGACTGTCTGTGTTACTGCTATTTAGGGCGGTCTAGGACATGACATACATGAGAATGAGGAATTTGATGGTCGCATGGCTAGTGCAATTACCATGAAACTGATCAGGTCAGGAGTTTTTCTTTGTGCACCTGACAGAAAAATCTACCTGTCCTTAAAGGGATTGAACATCGTACGCCGAATGGAAGACAGCGCTATAATCCGTTCGGTCAGACACTGTTGAAGGAATACCGCTATAACAGCTAAATAAATACATCCTCACACTCAGCAATATTAACATCTACTTCATTATTGACTTATTCCTTTCCGCTCCTCGTGAAGCATAGAGACTCAACAGTTGTTCGCCAGTCTTCTCAGTCTCTGGCTGTTTTCTTTATGGTTTCCCAGGACAGTAGAGCATCCTTCAGTTACTCAAGAAGACTTTGTCTCCAGGTCTGTTTAGGGCGTCCTATTTTTCATTTTCCTTGCGGGTTTCACTCAAGTGCTTGTCCAGTGACACTCGACTGTGTTTTTCGTAGGGTAAGCCTACTCATCGCCTTTTTCACATCATGACCTGTGACCTGTGACCTGTGTCATCATGGGTTCCCCGTCCTGATTTGTATCCACAGTCGTGTTTGCACTCTATCTACCAACTCAGTCTGTGTTTGCAACTCTATCATACCAACTCAGTCTGTGTTTGCAACTCTATCATATCATCTCAGTCTATGTTTCAACTCTATTCTCCAACTCAGTCTGAGAATCCACGATAGTGACCAGCCTATCATCCATTCGGCCAGAAGTTAAGAGGACCACAACTATAGTAGGGTTTGGACACCTGACTAGAATGCCCTAGTATCGCCTACCACAGAGCCACACAGAAAGTTATAATGAGTACAAAGCAAGAGGATGCACAAAAATGGAGCGACGGCATCAAGAACATGAATATCAGCTTACAAAGTGCTCATTAAACAAGTTACTAAAGATCACTACGTTTCACTTCTAACCTTCTATACAAGTAAATGGTGGAAGTGAAGAAGAACAATTATACATCTTCATATTCAGCAACATCCACATCTACTGCTACCAGCAACATCCACATCTACTGCTACCAGCAACATCCACATCTACTGCTACCAGCAACATCCACATCTACTGCTACCAGCAACATCCACATCTACTGCTACCAGCAACATCCACATCTACTGCTACCAGCAACATCCACATCTACTGCTACCAGCAAATTCCACATCTACTGCTACCAGCAACATCCACATCTACTGCTACCAGCAACATCCACATCTACTGCTACCAGCAACATCCACATCTACTGCTACCAGCAACATCCACATCTACTGCTACTACAACAATATTTCTTCAACTACAACTACAACTACAACCAAATCTACATTTTCTGATATATAGTGTGTATCTGCGGTGTAGAGGTAGATGCTCCCCTCTCGTATATAGGGACTCGGTTCACTCCATCGTGTAGCAATAGATATATTTTCCCTTGATCTCAGTGTAGGTCAGATCGGGTTCCTGGTCCGTTCGGAGACGGATGATAAAAAGTAGGTCCCGTGTTCAATTTGAGCACGTAAAAGAATCATTAGCAGTTCAAAATCGAGAAGAGCAGGCGGGAAAGCCGCTGCTCCAGCAAAATTCATTTGAAAAATTTAAAAAACCAAAATGATAAAACATATATTCATTATCGAATAGTAGATCTTCCTGTGTTCGAAAGAGATCGCAACACACATGGTTACTCACAGAAGTGTAATGATGATGGTCATATCAATCAATCAATCAATCAATCAATCAATCAATCAATCAATCAATCAATCAATCAATCAATCAATCAAACAATCAATCAGTCAATCAATCAATCAATCAATCAATCATTCACTCAATCTTCCTATATCCAATTATAACAATTATTATAATAACTTTTTTATCATCTCCCATTTGACAGGTTGCTTGACGTTCACTACTGGCATGATTCTCATTATAACTGATCATTTCTTTCACACCTATCTCATTGATTTCTTTCACCTGGAGAAACTGATCGATGAAGATGCGTATGAGGTGAGTATCTTGAAACACAGAATCTCTAACAAAATTGTTAGTTTTTTTAAGGCACATAGGGAGGCTCGCTCCAGGTGTCTCCTTTTCGCCCCACCCCGGCGGCAGCTCAGGAACGGACAGTTAGCCAGATAGCTAGTGTAGTTTAGTATAGTTAGATATTTAATAGTTGAGACTATGTGTTGCACTCTCTAAGATTATAGTAGTAGGGGGTGTTTGGGTGGTAGTGTTGTACTAATTCGTTACATTCATCATTTAATAATAACGATTATATGATGAAGGTTGTCTACGCCCCTCCTCCTACATTGCCACTACTCTTGAATGGCTAATATTTATATTGTGATCCTCTTGGATCGATGTTGTCCATTTCTCCATCAACTTGATATCCATGTGATGATGTTAGATTTTATAGAATGAAGAGAAAGGAATCCATTCTACCTACGCAGCCATCATGCATTGCCTAGTACATCTTCCACTGACAACACTAAGCACATAATGAGACGTCTTTGTATATTTCATACGTTCTTTATTGATGGTAAATACAGTCTGATCAAACACGTCCATCTTTCCCAAAGTATTCCTGTCGATTGTCTCTTTGTTTGTTTACTAACTAGCAACAGTTACTAAATCGTCACTATTTGAATACACCAAACGTCAGTCTGTAGTTGATGTTCATTCTTCTTGATGCAACACATATCTCTTTTATTAAATATCTAACTATCTAAATCACACTAGCTATCTGGCTACATCTGTCCGTTCCTGAAGCCAACTTGCCCGGGGGATCCCCAGATAGATAGATAGATAGATAGATAAATAGATAGATAGATAAAAAAAATAGATAGATAGATAGATATATAGATAGATAGAAGTAGATAGATAAATAAATAAATAGATAGATAGATAAATAAATAGATATAGATATATAAATAAATAGATAGATAGATAGATAGATAAATAAATAGATAGATAGATAGATAGATAAATAGATAGATAGATAAAAGATGATAAAGATAGATAGATAGATAGATAGATATATCAATAGATAGATAGATAGATAGATAGATAAATAGATAGATAGATAGATAAATAGATAGATAGATAAATAGATAGATAGATAAATAGATAGATAGATAGATAAATAAATAGATCGAATAGATAAAATAAATAGATAGATAGATAGATAGATAGAATGTAGATAGATAGATAGATAGATAGATAATAGATAGATATATGATAGATAATAATATATAATGAATAGATAGATATATATTAGATAATAGATAGATAGATATATATATAGTAGATAGATAGATAATGATAGATGATAGATAATAATAGATAGATAGATAATACATAGATAATAGATAGATAGATAGATAGATAGATAATAATAGATAGATAGATAGATAGATAGATAGATAATGATAGATAGATATATACATACTCCCAGATGGCAGGCGAGGAATGGACAGTTAGTCAGATAGATGAGCAGTATAATTAGATTATTTAATAGTTGAGACTATGTGTGTACTTCTATGCGAAGTACAACACATGACTACAAACACGACGTTTTTTGTGAAAAATAGTGACGTGTTAGTAACGAATTATAAACACGAGAGACGATGAAACACTTTAGCTGAATGGACGTGTGTACGTTCTAAAAGTTAACATCAAAAATAAAAGCAATATAAATTGGAAACAGTGTTTGTACTACACCAGAATATCTATTACAGATAGATAGATAGATAGATAGATAGATAGATAGATACATAGATAGATAGATAGATAGATAGATAGATAGATAGCTATATAGATAGATAGATAGATAGATAGATAGATAGATAGATATATAGATAGATAGATATAATGATTTTATTTGTCTTTGTTTTCATTCTTACCAACTTCTTCTTCCAACATTCCATATTGATCACTTGTTAACTCACTCTTTGTTATTGGTATGTGAACTGAGCCTAAGAGAAATTGTACGTTGTGTCAGTTATGCGCATACACGTAGGCCAGCAGATCCGATTTATGTGAACTTTTTATTTACTAGCTTCCCTAGGCGCCTACATCAGTCGCCTACATCAGTCGCCTACATCAGCCGCCTATATCAGTCGCCTATATCAGTCGCCTATAACAACATGCCTTGTAGGTTGCAGTGGTACTATTTATTTCTCCTCCTGTGGGCCCCGACAACAGACGAGCAGGAGATATTTAACAAAAGTTTCCGTTACGTATCATAGCCACACTGGTATGGGTACAATATTCCATTTTGTGTGCACGGGAAAAGCTCTGACCAATCAATATTTGATGTCTGGTTTGTTAAACTGAATTTTTACAGAACAACTGAAATATTGTTGATGACTGGTATTCTATTTTGAACTCTACATGATTCCAAGAATTAGACTAACAGTTTATGAACTACTTAAAATATTTTGTGCAATTAAACACACATATATTAAGATCATTGGAAGCCACAGCGATGTGGTTTTTACAGAAGAATGCTGAAAATTCCATGGACAGCAAAGAAAACAAATGAAAAGGTTTTTAATCAGGCCTGCACACAAAGACACCTTATCAAATGAATACTAATCAGACAATCAAGGTTCTTCAGGCATATAATGCGAGGAGAGGGTTTGGAACATCTGGGAGGTCAGGGAAGGAGAGATCGTGGACGATGGAGGGAGAAGATGTTGGATGGCCTAGCATCATGGTTCGACAAAAGATCGACGTCAGAACTAATTACATACACCAAGTAAAGAAGGTTGTGGAGAGACATGATCGCCTACACCGGCAGGCAAGGCACTTGATTGATTGCTGATATTAAATCGATCAGTCTAACAATAATTTAGTTCATCGACCTTGTGGTGCCGAGCCCCACTAGGGAAGTAAGAGGAATAAGTACCAGATGCTGTCCTACAATCATGTCGTGAGAGACGCCAGATGTAGGCCTTAGAGATGCTAGCCTAGTAAATAAAAAGCAGGGCAGAAATCGGATGTGCTGGCCTACTTGTAGGCGCATAACTGGCAGAACGTACATCTCTCTTAGTCTCAGAGAACATACAAAACACACAGAGTGGCTGACAAGTGGTCGATATGTAGCATTCGACGAAGTAGATTTATTTCAAATTTGCAGTTGTCTACATTCTGGGTATGTTAGGTTGATTATATGACCTTTCATTAGAAGCTTAGTCATGAAGTAATAAATAACCTTTTATTAGAAGTTTAGTCATGAAGTAATAAATAACCTTTTATTAGAAGTTTAGTCATGAAATAATAAATAACCTTTTATTAGAAGCTTAGTTATGAAGTAGTAAATGACCTTTTATTAGAAGCTTAGTTATGAAGTAGTATATGACCTTTTATTAGAAGCTTAGTTATGAAGTAATAAATACCTTTATTAGAAGCTTAGATGAAGTAGTAAATGACCTTTCATTAGAAGCTTAGTCATGAAGTAGTAAATGACCTTTCATTAGAAGCTTAGTCATGAAGTAGTAAATGACCTTTCATTAGAAGCTTAGCCACGAAGTAGTAAATGACCTTTCATTAGAAGCTTAGTTAGAAGTAGTAAATGACCTTTCATTAGAAGCTTAGCCATGAAGTAGTAAATGACCTTTCATTAGAAGCTTAGCCATGAAGTAGTATATGAACTTTCATTAGAAGCTTAGTTATGAAGTAGTAATGACCCTTTTATTAGAAGCTTAGTTATGAAGTAGTAAATGAACTTTCATTAGAAGCTTAGTTATGAAGTAATAAATAACCTTTCATTAGAAGCTTAGTTATGAAGTAGTATATGACCTTTTATTAGAAGCTTAGCCATGAGTAGCATGTCCTTTGTAGAACTTGTCATCATAGTCTGCCTTTCATAGGTCTGCCATAGTCATGCCTTTCAGTCTGACTAGTCTGCCAAGTCTGCTCATAGTCTGCTCAAGTCTGCTCATAGTCTGCTCTAGTCTGCTCATAGTCTGCTCATAGTCTGCTATAGCTGCTCATAGTCTGCTTGAAAGCTTAGTTTGCTCTGAAAGTTCTCTGCCCTTCTAACGTCATTTAAGATTTTTGATGTCCTCTGCCACCTTGTCTTGATCTTCCTTGCCTCTTCTAACGTCATTTCAAGATTTATTTGATGTCCTGCCACCTTCGTCTTGATCTTCCCCTGCCTCTACTAACGTCATTCAGATTTATTTGATGTCCTGCCACCTTCGTCTGATCTTCTCGCCTCTACTAACGTCATTTCAAGATTTATTTGATGTCTGCCACCTTCGTCTTGATCTTCTCCGCCTCTACTAAGTCATTTCAAGATTTATTTGATGTCCTGCACTCATGGGCTTGATCTTGCCTGCTCTTCTAACGTCATTTCAAGATTTATTTGATGTCCTGCCACCTTCGTCTTTATCTTCCTGCCTCTTCAACGTCATTTCAAGATTTGTTTGATGTCCTGCCACCTTCTGTCTTGATCTTCCGCTCTACTAACGTCATTTCAAGATTGTTGATGTCCTGCCACCTGTCTTGATCTTCCCTGCCTCTTCTAACGTCATTTCAAGATTTATTTGATGTCCTGCCACCTTCGTCTTGATCTTCCCCTGCCTCTACCCACATAAACCATGCTTCCTTACTTAGTTCCATTAGAAGTTTAGTATCTAAGAGATATGTTACTTTTGTTACAGAACGAGTATCGTCAAGAGAACTGCAATGTCCTCTTGAAGGATAGACGAGGAACAATAGTACCTCCAGCTGTAGACAGACGTGGAAGCATTTTTCTAGATCCCTGTAGACAACCTGCATCTTTGGCAGACACGATAGCGGCTAGTTTCCTAAACGGGAACGCAGTATTCACGATGAAGTCGTCAGACAAAGTTGATGTCAATTCTAAAGTGAACCCAGTGTACAGCGATGACAATATGGTAAGTATGTTAGAGAAAATATCACTTAAGATAGAGAATGTAAGTTGAATGCATTTCTTCTTCTTCTTCTGCGCTCTCACTAGATTGGGATGTCGGAATCTCTAATTGAGGCCGCCGTCGGCTTCAGATTGTCAGCCACGCCATACAGTTTGTCTTTGACGCTGGTGTAAGTGGGCCACCTCTTTCTTCCCAGGTCTACTTACTGGGAGCAGTTCTGTAGGATATGCTCTGTTGTCATTCTCGTCAAGCCACAGGAGCACATGTTGTTGGTGCCTTTCTTGAATATAGTGTACATGTGATGTCTCATTCTGTTGTGACCCGTCTGGAGGCCAAGTATGACTGTCTGGTCCCTTCTGGATAGTTTGTAATCCATGATCTTTTAAATGGATATCTGAGAGAATAGAGAAATAGAGATAAGATTCACAAAAATATATACATTGACAAACCAGCTGGCACCATTACTACAACACCCAAAGACCAAGATGGAAGTGACAAGACAGATGATAAAAATTATTTTTCTACCAACACTTTATTGCCAGTGTCAAGCCTAGTCCCTGAAAGCAACACACCACAGAAAGATCACTGCATGAGAAATGAAATGCTTGAAGAAGGCGGTGGTGGTCACCAGAAAACATAGACTATGAAATGAGGACATCAGAAACAGAATGGGCATAACTTCATGCACCGAATACATTGAAAGACAACAAATGCAGTGGTTTGGACATTTAATGAGAGTGGAATACAACCAACCACCAATAACAGCATACAATAAAAGAGATCGGGTACTAGCGCTAAGGGAAGAGTAAGAAAAAGATGGATAGACAATATCAATATCACACTCAATAAACACGGATATAACACAACAAGGGCGACTTATCTAGCCCTGGAACACAAATCAAAGCTCCCACCCTACGCTTAACGACAAGAGTGGACAACACATTCCATCATCATGGGGAAAAAGTACACATTCCATCATCCACCTGGGAAAAGAGTGAACAACACATTCCATGATCATGGGGAAAGAGAATAGGCAATAGTCTACAAAGAAAAGAATAGCAGAAAATGGAAGAAAATTTAGTAAAATGATGAAATCAGAGAAATGTCTAGTCAACTAATAATAACAATTGTTATAATAGACGATGGAGATATGTTGATGGTGCATATCAAAGTGAATAAGTACATTTTTCTTGATCTGCGTAATTTCAGTATGTCATTCTTAGACTTCACACAGCACGCACTCATTTACCTGACCTTCCTCTCATTTACCTCGGTACACTCTCATTTACCTGACCTTCCTCTCATTTACCTCGGTACACTCTCATTTACCTCGGTACACTCTCATTTACCTAACCTTCCTCTCATTTACCTCGGTACGCTCTCATTTACCTGACCTTCCTCTCATTTACCTCGGTACATCTTCCCTCATTTACCTCGGTACACTCTCATTTACCTCGGTACATCTTCCTCATTTACCTCGGTACACTCTCATTTACCTCGGTACACTCTCATTTACCTGACCTTCCTCTCCTTTACCTCAACATTCACTCACTTGGTTCACCACCCTCTCAGTTACCTCAGCATCCATCATTGACATCATTCAATACATCATTCACCTCACACAGCATCCCACATTGACATAGCGCAACACCTATTCATATGATGACTCACTCTGTATCCATCAATGCCATCATTCTTCACCTCGATATAGAACTCTCCCAACAACTGCACAAAGACCTCTCCAAACAACGCCACATAGACCTCTCCCAACAACGCCACATAGACCTCTCCCAATAACTGCACATAGACCTCTCCCAATAACTGCACATAGACCTCTCCCAATAACTCCTCAGTTTGTCAGATCCTAATTTCAATAATCGCATGACATTTTGTTTCCTGATGAAGGCTTCATCAATTGACGGTCGTGAGGAGGACGTGACGTTGCAAATGGAGCGAGTATGCCAAGACTGTGAGCTCTGCATGAGCACAAAGAAACCTTCGTTAGCAACACTCAAAGAACACAGAGAAAACCATGTCAATGAAAGAATATATTCATCTGCCAGTAAGTACTTTTTTTTTCACAAATTTGGCCTTTGTCTTTTTCTTCTTTCTCTCGTTCGCCGATGTTCAATGTCTAGACAATGAGTTGGATTTTGTGTCGTGATTGATATTCCCTTTGACATGAATTGCAATTCAAGTGATGAACAGTTTTGTGTTGACACTTTAGCGACGGCCATATGCTTTAAGCAGTGCTGGTTGCTTCTTGTAGCGGTATGGCTGTTTCATTCTGGAATTAGTTTGCGACACATGAGACAGTTGTTAGCATTTCATGGGATTTTCGTTGGCACAGAAACGGAGCAATTATGGGGTGACCCGTTGCAGTGAGGTTGGAACCGTACATATGAACTATGAACTATGAACAATGAGTCCAGTTCTCTGGATGTATGTTGTTGTGTGTTAGTTCATCAAGGTTTCCAAACAGCTTTGTGTTGATGTCTGTCTCTATTGGCCAGTGTTCTTTCTGCAGTTGATTTATCAGGTAATAATCTTGCAGGATGTGTTGAGCTGTCTGTGCTGTCCCTCAATATGCACATGTGGGTGATTTGGGAAATAGTTTTAGTCTGTGTAGGAAGGTGTCTGTTCAGTCTGTTGAGTCCAGTTCTGAGTCGAAACAATATCACCTGCATTGCTCTGTCTAGTTAGGGGCTTTTGTATTGCTGAAGAAAGTTGATGTTGTAGATGCGAAAGAAAGTTGATGTTGTAGATGTTGCTGAAAGAAAGTTGATGTTGTAGATGTTGAAAGAAAGTTGATGTTGTAGATGTTGCTGAAAAGAGAACGTTGATGATGTAGATGTTACTGAGATAAGCATAGCGTAGTTTATGTACTAAATGAAACTTGTCGCTGATTACAAAAGGAGGAAAGAGAGTTCTTTAATGCTATTAGGTGCCAGCCTGCCCAGCGTGTTCGTAGCGCGTTGACGACGAGTGACAAGCCCCTGTGAGTGCAATTCACTTCAAGTACAGTTAAAGAGTGGTTTAACAAGTTGTCGATATGAAGCGTTTGAAGAAGATAAAAGAAGAAGCTGTGTTTCGTAACACTCTGGTGAATCCGATCTATTCCCTCTCTTCTTATCTTATTTTATTGTGTACCCATTACCCCAGGGAAGGAGAGATCGTGGAAGACAGAGGGAGAAGATGTTGGATGGCCTAACATCATAGTTCGACACAAGATCGACGTCAGAACTGATTACATGCACCAAGCAGAGAGTTGTGGAGAGACATGATCGCCTACGCTGGCAGACATGGCACTTGATTGATGGCATCACCATTTGCTTTTTTGGCGGAGAAAGAGTCGAATTTTCAACTGTATTAATATTACTGCTGTTATTTGTATTGGTATTAATATTATTGATATCCCATGACAACATATAGTTGTGAGACATGGCTCATGGGCACAGCGGCTGAGAAGATCATTAATGCCTTTGATTGCAAATGCTACAGAAGATTACTTAGAATATCAAGGACAGAGAAAAGAACAAATACTTCTGTTCTGCAACGACTTGATATTAAAGAGAGTTGGCTATTAACGAAGAAAATGAAATATTTCGGACACATCAAACGACATGAGTGCCTAGAGAAGATAATTTTGGAGGAATAGTGCCTGGTAGAAGACGATAAAGCGTATGAATGACTTGCTGACGCCGGTCATCTTGCATAGAATAGAAGTTTTTCAGGTTGCAGTCATGAGCTCAGGGTCAGAAGGATAGCTCTTGAGATGATGATTCTTATCTAAATGTTATGTATTGGGTTCCACCATCTTGTAAATGTAATGCTTTAAATCATTCATATTTACATTTTCAGATACACCAACTAGCAGATATTTTCGCAAAATCCAACATTTACGCAAAGTGAATTATCAAGAAAGCATATTCAGCACTGGCAGTTCTGCTAATCTAAACAACGTTTCCTGTGCTAGTCCAAGAAGAGAAAGTTGTCCAAGTATCATATACAAACCTGTTTATGAAGAAGAAAGCATACAAGAATCACCAGATGAATATGAACCAGATGAAACTGTTAACAAGAGTCTCCCAACACACGAGATTCTAATTTGTGTGGAACCTGAACACACCACAAATAAAGATTCCTGCAACATAGGAACTGTATCATTAGAACCTACTTATGCATATGCTGAAGAGACAATCAACTGTTCTGAAAATGAGAGCGGGATACAAACCAGAAATAATTCTGAAAGTAGTTGTGGTTGTGATAGCTCAGTTGTTATTGTAAATCTCAGCTGATGAGACCCTTATGTACCTAAATATATTTATTTATGTTGAGCGTTACACACGTGAGGAAAGGAATTGGTCATCCTATCTCCTGCATACTGGAAGCTAGAATGTGAAGTGACAGGAACTTCATACCCTAATATTTGAAAAAGTTACGAGACGTTTTATTTGTTATTTTTTTATAAAATTATATTTTGTGGGAGACTACAAAAGGGACTTAAAGCCGAAAGCTTAACTTCATTACACCGGGTTTTGAACCTAATCTGAGGAAACCCTCTGACAGCATCACGAGACAGGCTATCAGATGGAAACCCCATGACAGCATCACGAGACAGGCTATCAGATGGAAACCCCATGACAGCATCACGAGACAGGCTGTCAGATGGAAACCCCATGACAGCATCACGAGACAGGCTTTCAGATGGAAACCCCATGACAGCATCACGAGACAGGCTATCAGATGGAAACCCCATGACAGCATCACGAGACAGGCTATCAGATGGAAACCCCATGACAGCATCACGAGACAGGCTGTCAGATGGAAACCCCATGACAGCATCACGAGACAGGCTATCAGATGGAAACCCCATGACAACATCACGAGACAGGCTATCAGATGGAAACCCCATGACAGCATCACGAGACAGGCTATCAGATGGAAACCCCATGACAGCATCACGAGACAGGCTATCAGATGGAAACCCCATGACAGCATCACGAGACAGGCTGTCAGATGGAAACCCCATGACAGCATCATGAGACAGGCTATCAGATGGAAACCCCATGACAGCATCACGAGACAGGCTATCAGATGGAAACCCCATGACAGCATCACGAGACAGGCTATCAGATGGAAACCCCATGACAGCATCACGAGACAGGCTATCAGATGGAAACCCCATGACAGCATCACGAGACAGGCTATCAGATGGAAACCCCATGACAGCATCACGAGACAGGCTATCAGATGGAAACCCCATGACAGCATCACGAGACAGGCTGTCAGATGGAAACCCCATGACAGCATCACGAGACAGGCTATCAGATGGAAACCTCATGACAGCATCACGAGACAGGCTATCAGATGGAAACCCCATGACAGCATCACGAGACAGGCTATCAGATGGAAACCCCATGACAGCATCACGAGACAGGCTATCAGATGGAAACCCCATGACAGCATTACGAGACAGGCTATCAGATGGAAACCACAGGGCACTAGAAGTAAGGGAATAATCAGGAACACCTGGAGACGGGAGTTTGAGAGGGAAAAAAATTAAGAGAGAGTGGAAAGATCTGGAAAAGATGGCCTTGGATAGGCGAGCTTGGAAGACATTGATTCCAGACGTCTGTCTCCCTGAGGGCAAAGGGTAAAGAAGAACTAGATCACCGGTTTTACCTCAAATAACTGTCGCATAAGACAGGTCAGAACATAATGTTCAAACAGCAATCACAAAATAATATAAATTCGGTCGTCAAATATAATCAAATAACAAAGTGTCATGCTTGTCGCCGTAGGCGGTCATATCTCTCCACAACTCTCTCTCCTTGGTGGTGCAGGTAATCAGTTCTGACGTCGGTCTTGTGTCGAACCACGATGTCAGACCATCCAACATCTTCTCCCCCTGTCTTCCACGATCTCTCCTTCCCTGAATATTACATGTAGTCACCAAATGTACTAAACCTTCTCTTCGCATTATATTCCCGAGGAACCTTGATTTTCTGATTATTATTCTTTTGATAAGGTTTCTTTATGTGCAGGCCTGATTTAAAATATAGTAAATTATTTTATTTAAAAAAAAAAATTCAATAATAATAAGATTTCCTAGTTTTGTTCTCGTCGGTTCGACATTTGGTAATCATTTGTTGCTCTAAGCAAGTTTGTTAAATTCTCTAGTATGTTTCAAAAATTATCATCTCGAAAATTAGTCAGACACTTCAAATTATTTTTTTCTGAAGACAAAGAGATACTGCTGTAAACCTTAAGGTGAAATCTAAATAATTCATATTTATTATGTATATTTGTTCGTAAAGAAACAATCCTAACCCTAACAGTTGCGTGGTAACTTCACTAGCCATGAAACTATTACATTCCACAGGATCCTGCCCCCACCCCCGTGTCCTACGCCACTCTGAAATCGGTAACACTTACAAAAAGACAGTTTACAAAAAAAATGTCTACTTGTTCCTGGTATCTAGTAGGAGAGATCTAATTGCTGGTCACGCGACTGGTATCTAGTAGGAGAGATCTAATTGCTGGTCACGCGACTGGTATCTAGTAGGAGAATAATTGCTGATCACGCGACTGGTATCTAGTAGAGAGATCTAATTGCTGATCATATTAAAAATCAAAAAATCAACTAGTCAACGTTTCAACAAATAGAATTTGTCTGATAAAGTTACACACAAATGTAGCCTCAAGCTACAGACAAATGTAGCCTCAAGCGACACACATAGTATGTAGACTATTGAATTGTGCAAGATGTCGGAAAACGTTTCACATGTTGTCACAATTTTCAGTTTCGACTTATGTATTTCTGTTTGATTAGTTTATTCTTGAAATGTTTATGTTATGCTTGTGCTAGTATTTATTTAACGTTCATGTGTTTTATGATTATTTATCTTGCATTTATAATGTACGTTTGTACTTGCATTTTTGTGATATATTTCTTGTTCCACACTAGGAAATATTTTTTGTCCGAAAACAAATTGACTGTCTTCCTTGTATGTACATATGTGTACATATGTACAAATATATGTGTAAAAATAAACAAAATCTACGCACACATTTGTTATATATATATATTTTCTTGCTCTCTCTTGCTGACACTTTGTTTGAAACACCGGTTGGGGCACAGGCCCTCACGCCGTTTTCTTACCTTTAGCAATTGCTTGCAGCTGCTTCCATGCCTTCCTAGTTTGATGGGCAAAGTAAGGAGTGTATTAAACCAGCGAGCAGCAGGGACCTTCAGTATTCATACCCTTTGACATCTGTTGATTGGGGTGGGCGGGGAGTGTAACTGAGCACCTATGGGTCTGCCGGAGTGTAATGAAGTCAACTCACTTTAAACAACAAGCGGCCATGTATTCCGTATGAGGTTAATCTTTGTCTTCATGTACATTTAATCTTTCTGCTCGTTTGTTTTCTCTGCGGGTTACAGGGGTAGACACTTCTTGTTATATTTAGTTCGAGTTTTCTCAAAGTGGGTGTGGTGTCTGTGGCCTAGGGGTTAGTGACTTGGTCTATTAAACTCCACGTTCTGAATTCGAATCACGTTGCGGACAGTTTGGCTGCAAATTGTTTGCGTGGATTTTAACAAAGGACGATGCGCCACCCGTTCAGAAAGCAATGGCAAACTACTGAACGTAAAAATGCCTAGAAAAATCACAAACAGCGTTAAAAGCTGGGATTAACACTTTCTCAAAGTGTGTCCTATGTATCGCCAGGTTATTTTCTTTATCTCTTTATTCACAGATCAAATCCTATCTTTATTACTAGGATCAAATCCTATCTTTATTCACTAGGATCAAATCCTATTTTTATTGACTAGGATCAAATCCTATCTTTATTCACTAGGATCACAACTGTTTTTTGTTATTGTCATAGAGATTGCATAATTTTGTATGAGGAAAGTAAGTTGCATGTCAAGAATTGTCTGTTAAATGTCTCTTGCGATGTGTATATGAGAGTGTGTATGTGGGCGAATTAAAGTGTATGATTGTGGATTGTGCACGTGGTATATATGCACATATAAGTGTTATGATTGCGCAAAGGGATGTGCATGTACATGTGAGTGCTATTATTGCGCACAGAAACAACCCTTCACAACTAATTATGGGGAACCTGTAAAACATCAAGCGCACCGCCCTGTTTATGACACATACCGGAGTAGTTGCATAGCAGACGTTGATCACAGAAGAAGAAGAAGAGTCTGGATGGGATGAATGAGTACATATAGATGCGTACTATTACGTATGTGGTGTATGCGTACATATGAATTTGTATGATTGCACATGCGGTGTGCGCGGTACACATAGATGTGCACAAGCGTTATATTTCATTACAGAATTAATCAACTTGAACAACTGATGTTATCACCATGTTACTTCTATACCGTCTTATAATGAATCAACTTGAACAACTGATGTTATCACCATGTTACTTCTATACCGTCTTATAATGATACTTTGAAAGTATTTTCATTACTTGGTATTTGAGTTACTTTGAAATTTTGATGTGTTTTGTTTTGTTTTGTTTTGTTTTGTTTTGTTTTGTAACTTTCAAGAAGAACTTTACCAAAAATATGCCCATGATTTCATTCTAGATTGAATGCATATATGACATTAAAGATTATATTGAATGCATATATGACAATAAAGATTATATTGAATGCATATATGACAATAAAGATTATATTGAATGCATATATGACAATAAAGATTATATTGAATGCATATATGATATTAAAGATTATATTGAATGCATATATGACATTAAAGATTATATTGAATGGATAATGATACATATAGATTATATTAAAGTATTGTGATATTAAAGATTATATTGAATGCATTGACGTTAAGATTAATTGAATGCTTATATTCATTACAGAAATTATATTGAAATGATGTTATACATTAAAGATTATATTAACGTCTATATGACATTAACAATGATTATAATTAATTTATAGTCTTATATGACATTGAAAGATTTATAAAGTGAATGTCTATATGATATCTAAAGTATTTATTGAATGTATATATGAATTAAGATTATATTTTATATGTATATATGTATTTAAGTTATATTGAATGCATATATGACTATTAAAATTGCCATATTAATGCTAATATATATACATTAAAGATTATATTGAATGCATATATGACATTAAAGATTATATTGAATGTATATATGACATTAAAGATTATATTGAATGCATATATGATATTAAAGATTATATTGAATGCTCAAAAATAAAATTTCTTAAATTGCTTTTTGTGTGTATATAAGTTAGCATTTTGTGTGTATAAATTAGCATTTTGTGTGTGTGTGTGTGTGTGTGTGTATGTATAAGTTAGCATTGTGTATGTGTGTGTATAAGTTAGCATTTTGTGTGTGTGTGTGTATGTATAAGTTAGCATTGTGTATGTGTGTGTATAAGTTAGCATTTTGTGTGTGTGTGTGTATAAGTTAGCATTTTGTGTGTGTGTGTGTGTGTATAAGTTAGCATTTTGTGCGTGTGTGTGTATACGTTACAAGGATGTGTATAATGTGTGTGTGTGTGTAAGTTACAAGGATGTGTATAATGTGTGTGTGTGTGTAAGTTACAAGGATGTGTGTGTATATAATGTGGGTTGAATAAGAATAGACAGTATAAATAAAACAGAATAAAAACAGAAGCACTTGAGCTTTCAGCTCTTCGGTTCGGTGCCATGGACATTGACTTGTTGCCATGACATCCTTCGGTTCGGTGCCACGCACACCGTAAATCTGGGAGAACATGTGGCTTTTCTGTCAGCCCGCGGAATTGAACAGATCTCACAGGGGGCTTGGCACTCGTCGTCCAACGGTTGTAGATATTTAAAAATCAGTGGTTACTATTTTTTCCATAAAGATTCCCTAGGAATTTTACCCATTACTGTCGAATGCATTTTTTTTCCATTTATTTTGTACATTTTTATTTCTCTTTTTCTTCTTTCTCTCTGTCTCTCTGCCTTTTTAACCCGGATTATGGTATATACCCTCAATCAACTCATACCAAGTCTTCCTATCTCTACCAATCATCTGCAGCTCCCTCTAGCTCTTCTTCTTTATATTGTTGATCTCTGCCTCCAAATCTCGTCTCCCTTAGTTTCTTGGTCTCCTCTTCTTCCGCTGTCTCTTCGGGTTCCAGGAAAGGACTCTTCTTGTTATACTCCCCTCAGGTTTTAAATGTGTCCTATCCTGAGCCAGCGTCTTTTTTTAAACCTCTTGGCTCACTGGAATCTGTTTTGTTCTCTCCATAAGTTCCCCATTTGTAACCCTATCATACCATCTTAGACCCTGTATTCTGGGCAGACACAAGTTGATACATGTTTGCAATTTATGCGTTATTATTTTGGAGCTATTGTGTTTGATTTCGTCATTTGTCATACTGACATATTTTGTGTTTCGTGTATTATTCACAATAGACTGGCTATTATTCACAATAGACTGGCTACTTGAATGCTATCTACCGTATGTTGTAAAATGCAAATGCCAGGCATATCATTTTCAGAAACAGGATCTTCCTTGTAGAACTAATCCATTTCAAGAAAAAAACCTCTGCGAGAAACAGGATTTTGAGAATGATAATGCCAACAATTTCTGTCTGTATCAGGAAGTTCATATTGTTCATAAGTTCATAAGATCATAAGTTCTCGACATGCAAATACCGACCTCAAAGAATATGACATTTATATGACCTTACAGAAATTGTGACAGTTATAAATATGAAAAATTATGTTATTTTTACTTTCTGTTCTCTAATCATTTCGTGATTCTTCTCTCTCTTCTCATGATCCCCATTTCGTGATTCTCCTCGATCTCTACCTCTCTCTCTCTGATCCCCATGTCGTGATTCCTCTCTCTCTCTCTCTCTCTCTGCGATCCCATGTCGTGATTCTCTCTTCTCTCTCCGCGATCCCCATGTCGTGATTTCTCTCTCTCTTCGATCCCCATGTCGTGATTCTCTCTCTCTCTCACCCCATGCGTGATTCTTCTCTCTTCCGATCCCATGTCGTGATTCTCTCTCTCCGATCCATGTCGTGATTCTCTCTCCGATCCCCATGTCGTGATTCTCTCTCTCTCTCTCCGATCCCATGTCGTGATTCTCTCTCTCTCTCTCTCTCTCTCCGATCCCCATGTCTGACTCTCTCTCTCTCTCTCTCTCGATCCCATGTCGTGATTCTTCTCTTCTCTCTCTCCGATCCCCATGTCGTGATTCTCTCTCTCTCGATCCCCATGTCGTGATTCTCTCTCTCTCTCGCGATCCCCATGTCGTGATTCTCTCTCTCTTCGCGATCCCATGTCGTGATTCTCTCTCTCTCTCTTCTCTCTCCGATCCCATGTCGTGATTCTTCTCTCGCGATCCCCATGTCGTGATTCAAAACGTCATAATAGGAAACCAGTATTTAGCTGGTTTTGTGCACGCTTTGTAGATGGTGTCTTTCATTAGCTGTTACTTTTGTGATCCACCTTTTGCATAGTCCACCGTTCGTCTTGTATCCCCTGTATCCGAGAAGTATAGCGCTTGGAGACTTATTGTCTGTTGGTAACTATTTATGTGATTGAGCTATTTACTTTGTTGCTTCTTAATGAAGCTTAGTATCGATGTTGTACTCGTTTTTTTATATTGATGTCTTCTCGTCTAAATTAGTCTTTTCTTGATACTCACAGTACTCTGCACAGACACTTAATCTTTGTTGTGAATAGTTTTCTCCTATTGTTTGATGTCAACCTCCGACTTTGGCACTAGTTTCGTAATGTCTGTAGTATGATCGTCTCATACAAGGGTTCATCGTCACAGGCTTCTTATCAACCAAATGTTTTATTTTCAATCCTGAAGTACTTGAGCTTTCGGCTCGGTGCCATAGACATCGTAACCCTTTGGTTCGGTGCCACGAACACCGCAAATCTGGAGAACCTGTGACTGTCTGCCAGCGCCGGGAATTCAACCGCACTCATGGGGGCTTGGCACCCGTTTCCAACGCGCTACAACAATGCTAGGCAGGCGGGCTATCAACCAAATAAAATCAAATTATCCAAATGTTGATCTAATGTCTAGGATATGCACGTCTTCTCGACAGTTTGAGAGAGAGTAGATGCTTGCACCAATAGCATTGAGCCTTGGCAGTCGAAGATGGATAGAAGGGATGATTTTCGATTTCTTGTCCACTTCCTGTTGGATGAAAAAATAAAGCTAATATTGAATCTGTCAGCAATTTATGAAATTTGGAATTTTACCTTGCACACCAGAATTGGATGTTCAGAACCAGAGTAAGCAGTGTGTTTAATAAGTGAGCTACGGGAACCCTCAGTCTGCACGCACTTCGACATATGTTGGAGAATACTGAGCAATTGTTGGTTTATCTGTAATGCTATGTCATCAGTCCAGTAACCAATGACCAATACAAAACACAAATTTGTAGAAATCTATGATCGTCTACTGCTGTCGACACTGCTCATGATGCTGATGATATATATATATATTGGGGGCGTATGTAGCGCAGTACTGAGCTCAATCACAACCCAAGCGTACCTGGTTCAAACTCAGCGGCCGGCAGTTTACAAGCAAATTCGTATCCGTCGGATTTTTACGAAGGTGAACATAAACCTCATTGTTCAGAAAGCAATGACAAACTACTGGACGCATAAGTGATGCCTGAAAAATCAACGACTCGTTTACTGTGTTTGATGGCTACGCCCATGTAAGGGATATGCCACGATTTTCATTTATTCATATTAAATATACTTTACAGCCACCAACGTTGCAAAGAAGCACATATCCAGGGGCACAGCTCTATGATACTTTGGAACAGAAAGAGACTTACTATTATCCTGGGCATACAGATGTTGACTTACTTACTTGACTCACTCCTTGTGGAGCATAGGATTCAACAGTTATTCTCCACTCTTCTCGGTCTCTGGCTGTTCTCTTTATGGCCTCCCAGGATAGTCGAGCACTCCTCAGTTTCTCAAGAAGACCGACCTGCAAGTCTGTTTAGGGCGTCTTCTTCTTCTTTTCCTGTGCGTTCCACTCAAGTGCTTGTCTGCAGGCTCCACACAAGTGCTTGTCTGCGGGTTTCACTCAAGTGCTTGTCTGCGGGCTCCACTCAAGTGCTTGTCTGCGTGTTCCTCAACGCAGGTTCACTGAAGTGCTTGTCTGCAGGTTCCACTCAAGTGCTTGTCTGCGTGTTCCACTCAAGTGCTTGTCTGCGCGTTCCACTCAAGTGCTTGTCTGCGGGTTCCACTCAAGTGCTTAACTGCAGGTTCCACTGAAGTGCTTGTCTGCAGGTACCACTCAAGTGCTTGTCTGCGTGTTCCACTCAAGTGCTTGTCTACGTGTTCCACTCAAGTGCTTGTCTGCGCGTTCCACTCAAGTGCTTGTCATGAGGGTTATACAATAAAGATCTTGCTTAACTAGCAACTGTTCTGAATAGAATGACAGCTTGAGTTCGCCAGGCTGGCGTTACATGATGCTGTTACTGGAGTTCACTAGAATGACAGGCTGAGTTCCTCACAGTGTTGTTACATGATGCTGTCTGGAGTTACAATAGAATGACAGGATAGCTTCGCCCACGTGTATATGATGCTGCCCGGGTTCAATAGGAATGACAGGATGAGTTCGCTTCACGGTTGTGTGTTACATGATGCTGTTACTGGAGTTACAATAGTAATGACAGGCTGAGTTCGCTCCACGGCTGTGTGTTACATGATGCTGTTACTGGAGTTACAATAGGAATGACAGGCTGAGTTCGCTCCACGGCTGTGTGTTATATGATGCTGTTACTGGAGTTACAATAGACAGTTATCAAGATAATTAATGGAGCATATCTTCAATATTATTATTGATGTCTGGAAGATCCAGCATGTATCCCATTGCTCTACCTCTACGTGCTGCAGCTAAGTATGATGCGCATGGATTTGTTCTAAATAACAAACTCAGTATAAATTTACCGACTAATTACGGGAGGCAACCATTTAAAAATGTAATACGCAATTAAGGTTCTTGAGTTGTCGAACCTTGTCAGACACTATATTCTGCAATATCGACTCTTTCTTTCTCTCTTTCTCTCTCCCTCTCTCTTTCTCTCTCTCTTTCTCTCTCTCTCTCTCTCTCTCTCTCGCATGTGACATCACAGTCGTTTAATTAATGCAGCAACAAATGGAAACAATTCCCTATCAGGACAGTCCTCTGTATTGGGTCTCAGCTGTGATTTCTTTCTTTCTACTATTCTCCCCCAGGTTGTTGTGAGTCTTCCACGTTTTCGTTTCCTCACTGGCTTCCATCTCAGTGTATTTTTCATAACAGAGGTAGTCTTCATGCGTACCACATGTCCAATCCATCTTCAGCATTTCTCTGTTGAATGATGTGTTCATATTCTCTTGTTGACACTGTGCAAGCAGTTCTTGGTTAGAGTTAGTATTTGACTAGAACATGCGTAAGATCTTTCGTTGACAAATTGTATGGAAGGCGGAGAGTTTGTACATATCTTGTTCTGTCATTCTCTAACATTCTGATGCATACAGTAAAGTTGATGGCATACAGCTGCGGTATATATTAATAGTGATTCTGATTCAGTATTGACTTACTTGATTTATTCCTCTCCGTTCCTCGTGGAGCATAGGGCCTCAACAGTTGTTCGCCACTTTTCTCGGTCTTGACTGTTCTCTTTATGGTCTCACAGGACAGTTCAGCACTCTTCAGTTCCTCAAGAAGACTTCGTCTACAGGTCTATCTAAGGCGTCCTCTTTTTCGTTTTCCCTACGGGTTCCACTCAAGTGCTTGACTAGTGATACTCGACTGTGTCTTCCGTAGTGTACGCCCGACCCATGGCCATTGTCTCCTCCTAACCTGGTTCATCGATATTTCCTGTCATAACAATAGGTTTTATTCATTTATAGAGCCCGCCTACCCAGTGTGTTCGTAGAGCGTTGGACTACGGGTGACAAGTCCTCTTTGTGTACGGGTTCAATTCCGAGGACTGGCAGAAAAGCCACAGATTTCCCAGATTTACGGTGTTTGTGGCACCGAACCGAAGGGTTACGATGTCCATGGCACCGAGCCGAAGAGCTTTCAGCTCAAGTGCTTCTGGATCGGAAAAAAAAAAATTCATTTATAGAAAGACATCCTTTGACAAAGGTTTGAATCTTATTATTAACTTGTTGACTCGCCACTTTTCTGAGTCATCGCAACACATATTTCACATTTGTATTTAACTTGGTGACTCGTCATTTTTCTGAGTCATACAGCAACACAGATTTCACATTTGTATTTAACTTGGTGACTCGTCATTTTTCTGAGTCATACATCAACACAGATTTCACATTTGAGCTGAATATTTTGGATGATGTATTTGGTTGATATATATATATCAGATTTCTCACCTCTGCAGCTGTCATGCTCAAATCATGCTACAATCCTGAATCTATTTTCACCTTGATCTACCTCCTCTCTCCTCTTTGTCGTGATGCCTCCTTCCATACTGGTCTCTTCCAACCCTTCCATACTGGTCTCTTCCAACCCTTCCATACTGGTCTCTTCCAACCCTTCCATACTGGTCTCTTCCAACCCTTCCATACTGGTCTCTTCCAACCCTTTCATACTGGTCTCTTCCAACCCTTCCATACTGGTCTCTTCCAACCCTTCCATACTGGTCTCTTCCAACCCTTCCATACTGGTCTCTTCCAATCCTTCCATACTGGTCTCTTCCAACCTTCCATACTGGTCTCTTCACCCTTCCATACTGGTCTCTTCAACCTTCATCTGGTCTCTTAACCTTCCTCTTTTGTTATATCTTCAAAATACTATACTCTTCATATTTGTAGAATCTTGTAAATTGTGAATTCCTTCTGGATATATCTATTTATATTGGTTCTCTATGGAGAATGGTTAAGACTTTTGCATGTCGTTCTGAAGGTTGTATGTTCGAATCTGGACTGAGTAACATGTAAAATATATTCATGATAAGCATAGAGTTGTTGCTGGAGCTACGAAGATTGTGCTCTGTGTAGCACACTCTGCAGATGGCGTGCTATTTCTGTGGAGAGGGACTGAGACATATAGGAAAGCCCGATGCAAAGATGTTAAATCTTGGTTCTCAGACCGCTTAGATCAACTTGTTTTCTTATATGTCTATATATAATGAGGGCTCACTGTGGCGTAGAAGTTAAGTGCTCGTCTCTCGTGTCAATGGTACCAGGTTCGCTCCCTCGTGGAACTGTCTGGATATTTTTACCAGAGATTCCTGCTCTGTGTAGGTGATATCGAGTTCCTAGTACTATCGGAGAAGGATCTGTACGTGGTCAAAGGCACAGTCATTGGGACAGCGTCGCGCCAGGTTTAGTGATCTGTAACTAATCAAGATCCTACCACACCTCCAAGTGGTGACCCTGGAAACAGACAGAGGATCATTTCTGGATAAGCGGGTAGGGATCGAGGGAGAGCTACTCTGGTACAAGTAGTGGTGCAAGAGCAGTAACGTTATACGAAATCTACCGGCAACACAGACGAGCAGAATTCCATAGTAATTGTTTCTGCATGTCTCTCCCGAACGATGGGAAAAGCTGAATATATAAAAAACGAATCGTAAGAATTTACAAAGTACAAGTCATCAGGAGTCATGTCCCCCTCGAAAGAATACTCACAATAAATTTGCCAGCTCTCTGCAAGAATCGTCAGAAAAGATGCAACATGTCGTGACAACGCAAGAGAAGATTGCAGTGAACTATGTACCATAGGTGAAGAACATATACGTCTATTGCAGAGTGCAAATTCTAAAATTGCGTTATTGTGTCTAACAAATATGCCTTCGCTGGAGCAACCGGGCACGGCACAGTTGCTCCGATAACCAACATCCCCGGAAGAACTCAGATGTGGATGATGGCAAGCGCAAAATATAAGCTGCATTGCTAGCGAATAATGAAATGACCCCTCGGATCAATTGTGCTCAGCCCCAGTCTAGTGTTTCCCGGGGACGGGGAAAATTCAGGGTAGAAAATGCAAATTGCCAAGTGCCGGCACGTCTTCTCAAAACGGCGGTGAATGTACATTTCGGAATAAACTCACCGTAGCTAGAAAAGTAGTGCCGATAATGTAAAGGCTTGACTAGTACAAACCCAAACATTGACGAAAGACAATGCTTTTCGGACGCCGATCGTCCTACACAGAGTAGGACGACGTCTAAACACTGGCTCAGATCATATAAAGCCCAACTAAACAGCCGAAAAATGAACATTGGATGACAATCACATGTGTCCCTGATGGCTGAGAATGTTCCTGATCCGGAACGACCTCATTTAGCCAGAAAGGGCGCATATTTTAGACATATTCTTGGACGAACTTCATAAAGCTCAAATGTACGGCGAAAAATCATCATTAAAAAGGAATGAATACCAGAAAGGCAGCCGTGACCGTTCCAATGACTAGCCATAGAAGGGTTGAGAATGCTCCTAAACCGGAACGACTTCACCCAGTCAGCAAAGTAGCAAATGCTCTTTAGCGTAGATCCAAGCCCAAATAAATGGCATTAAAAGATAATTAAACAGATATCATACGATGTGTAAGGAATGACCTCACCAAAGGCAGGAAATTCGATAGAGAAGTCGCACTTCACTAATTAACACCAACCGTAAAAGTACTGAAGGACGAGGACTAAAGGCCAGTGCTTCGTTGACAACGGGTTTCTTGTAACGATCGCACTTGAAGAATCGAATCTTCAAGTACCTCTGAAGATGACCAGGGCTCACTGCATGACGAGCGACACCGGTAAACACTGATAATAATAAGTAGGTCCCGTGTTCAATTTGAGCACGTAACAGAACCCGTGGCAGTTCAAAATCGAGAATAGCAGGCTGCTAATCCGCAGTCCGAACAAAATTCATTAGAAAGGATTTTAAGTAAAATTCCTACAAATATATCTTGACCAGCTTCACAATTACATCGGGGATCCTCGCCGGTGCTCACTGGGCATTTCAGCTGTGATCTTGCTGTATAAGAAAGAGATAAAAGTACACATGGTTGCTCAACAAAGTGCAATGATGACCAATCGATCAATCAATCATGATGACATATAAGAGAACAATCGTCCGGGCAAGTAGTCGCGTATTCTCTTCATTCCATAGAAGAGATTGAGCAAGTTGTTCAGGACAGTGCGATACGGAGAAATTACTTGCATAACCTATTTAACGTATAACGGTACGAGAGGAATTATTATTAATTTTTTAAAATATCTTTATATTATATGGAGTACTATTCTGTAACATTTATATTACACGGAGTACTATTCTGTAACATTTATAATACACGGAGTACTATTCTGTAACATTTATAATACACGGAGTACTATTCTGTAACATTTATATTACACGGAGTACTATTCTGTAACATTTATATTATACGGAGTACTATTTTGTAACATTTATATTTACGAGAGTATATTCTGTAACATTTATATTATATGGAGTACTATTCTGTAACATTTATATTATCGGATACTATTCTGTAACATTTATATTATAGGAGTACTATTCTGTAACATTTATATTATACGGAGTACTATTCTGTAACATTTATATTATACGGAGTACTATTCTGTAACATTTATATTATATGGAGTACTATTCTGTAACATTTATATTTAAAATCGAGTTTGAGATTTTTCTACTTCCTTGCTAAATGTTCATATTTCCCATACATGCCTGCTGCCATCATTAAATACTATATTCGTATATACTAGCATGTTGTAGCAGACAGATCGTGACTTTGAATATATTAAAGTTATCGACCAGATAGTGATGAGACGAAGTGTCAACATGAGACAAGCAGGGCTACACATATTTGAGAACCGACATCTCCAATTGATGTATCTTTCTTGTCCATCTTCACCTCACTATCTTCCCTGTCAGTTTGATTATTGATCTGAAGTGAGACCCTCTACGAGACATTGTCACATCTAGTATGTCCGACTAGTTTGGAATTTATCATAGTAATATTTCACACTCTTCAGTGGTTAGAATTTAGCATAGTAATACTTCACACTCTTCACTAGTTAAATTTAGCAAGTAATACTTCACATTCTTCACTGGTTAGAATTTAACATAGTAATACCTCACACTCTTCACTGGTTAGAATTTAATATAGTAATACTTCACACTCTTCACTGGTTAGAATTTAGCATAGTAATACTTCACATTCTTCACTGGTTAGAATTTAACATAGTAATACTCACATCTTCACTGGTTAGAATTTAATATAGTAATACTTCACACTCTTCACTGGTTAGATTTAATATTAATTCTACTGAGATTTAACATAGTATCCTACACTCTTCACTGGTTAGAATTTAGCATAGTAATACCTCACACTCTTCACTGGTTAGAATTTAACATAGTAATACTTCACACTCTTCACTGGTTAGAATTTAGTAATACTTACATTCTTCACTGGTTAGAATTTAACATAGTAATACCTCACACTCTTCACTGGTTAGAATTTAATATAGTAATACTTCACATTCTTCACTGGTTAGAATTTAGCATAGTAATACTTCACACTCTTCACTAGTTAGAATTTAGCATAGTAATACTTCACACTCTTCACTAGTTAGAATTTAGATAGTAATACTACACTCTTCACTAGTTAGAATTTAGCAAGTAATACTTCACATTCTTCACTGGTTAGAATTTAGCAAGTAATACTTCACATTCTTCACTGGTTAGAATTTACAAGTAATACTTCACACTCTTCACTGGTTAGAATTTAAAGTAATACTTCACATTCTTCACTAGTTAGAATTTAGAGTAATACCTCACATTCTTCACTGGTTAGAATTTAGCATAGTAATACTTCACATTCTTCACTGGTTAGAATTTAGCATAGTAATACTTCACATTCTTCACTGGTTAGAATTTAGCATAGTAATACTTCACACTCTTCACTAGTTAGAATTTAATATAGTAATACTTCACATTCTTCACTGGTTAGAATTTAACATAGTAATACTTCACATTCTTCACTGGTTAGAATTTAGCATAGTAATACCTCACACTCTTCACTGGTTAGAATTTAGCAAGTAATACTCACACTCTTCACTAGTTAGAATTTAGCAGAGTAATACTTCACATTCTTCACTGGTTAGAATTTAGCATAGTAATACTTCACATTCTTCACTGGTTAGAATTTAACATAGTAATACTTCACATTCTTCACTGGTTAAAATTTTAAACATAGTAATACTTCACATTCTTCACTGGTTAGAATTTAGCAGAGTAATACTTCACATTCTTCACTGGTTAGAATTTAACATAGTAATACTTCACATTCTTCACTGGTTAGAATTTAGCATAGTAATACTTCACACTCTTCACTGGTTAGAATTTAATATAGTAATACTTCACATTCTTCACTGGTTAGAATTTAACATAGTAATACTTCACATTCTTCACTAGTTAGAATTTAACATAGTAATACTTCACATTCTTCACTGGTTAGAATTTAACATAGTAATACTTCACACTCTTCACTGTTAGAATTTGAGTAATACTTCATTCTTCACTAGTTAAATTTACATAATACTTCACATTCTTGACTGGTTAGAATTTGATTTACATAAGTAATAGCTCTCACATTCTTCACTGGTTAGAATTTAACATAGTAATACTTCACATTCTTCACTGGTTGAATTTACAGAGTAATACTTCACATTCTTCATGTTAGAATTTACATAGTAATACTTCACATTCTTCACTGTTAGAATTTAGCATAGTAATACTTCACACTCTTCACTAGTTAGAATTTAATATAGTAATACTTCACATTCTTCACTAGTTAGAATTTAGCATAGTAATACTTCACATTCTTCACTAGTTAGAATTTAGCATAGTAATACTTCACACTCTTCACTGGTTAGAATTTAGCATAGTAATACTTCACACTCTTCACTAGTTAGAATTTAGCAGAGTAATACCTCACATTCTTCACTGGTTGAATTTAGATAGTAATACTTCACATTCTTCACTGGTTAGAATTTAGCAAGTAATACTCACATTCTTCACTGGTTAGAATTTACATAGTAATACTTCACATTCTTCACTGGTTAGAATTTAGAGTAATACTCACTTCTTACTGGTTAGAATTTAACATAGTAATACTCACATTCTTCACTGGTTAGAATTTAGCATAGTAATACTTCACACTCTTCACTAGTTAGAATTTAATATAGTAATACTTCACATTCTTCACTGGTTAGAATTTAACATAGTAATACTTCACATTCTTCACTAGTTAGAATTTAACATAGTAATACTTCACATTCTTCACTGGTTAGAATTTAACATAGTAATACTTCACATTCTTCACTAGTTAGAATTTAACATAGTAATACTTCACATTCTTCACTGGTTAGAATTTAACATAGTAATACTTCACATTCTTCACTGGTTAGAATTTAACATAGTAATACTTCACATTCTTCACTAGTTAGAATTTAACATAGTAATACTTCACATTCTTCACTAGTTAGAATTTAACATAGTAATACTTCACATTCTTCACTAGTTAGAATTTAACATAGTAATACTTCACATTCTTCACTAGTTAGATTACATAGTAATACTTCACATTCTGACTGGTTTGGCTACACATGTCGAAAACTGTCTAATACTGACTTATTCATCATCATCATCTTCTTCTTCGAACGCTTCATATCGATCACTTGTTACCCACTCTGTGTGATCTGTATGTGATCTGAGACTAAGAGCAATTGTACCTTGTGCCAGTTATGCGCTTACAAGTAGGCCAGCACATTCAATTTCTACGATACTTTTTGCTTACTAGGGTAGCATCCCTAGGTCCTACATCAGTCGCCTCTCACGACATGCCTTTTAGTTCGCAGTGGTACTGTTCTTTGCTTCCCTTGCGGGTCCCGGCACCACATGGGCGTCACCTCTAATAAGGTTGTGATTGTGTCACTTCTCATTTTGTGTCGGAAATATTTCCTTTCTTTGATTTGTATTTCCTGTAGGACTACACATTTCCTGTAGGTAATTCCTACACATTTCCTGTAGATCGTCACAAAGATGAACTATTACCCCAAAAAACAAGAACAAAATCCAGTCCTTCGAAACTAAATGCTACAGAAAGATCCTACGAATACCATGGACAGAAAAAGAAAGAACACTGATGTTCTGAAAGAACTAAATGTTAAAGAGAATTGGCTGATAAACAACATACTATACAGAAAAATTACATACTTTGGTCACATCAAGCGTCACGATGGCCTGGAGAGAACAGTATTAGAGGACAGGGTCCCAGAACGCAGTGGCAGAGACAGACCAAGAGGAAGATGGCTACAAGATATGTAAAAAACATGAATATGATCATCGACGAAGTGGGTGAACTGGCTAGAGACAGAGTGAATTTCACATGCGCTGCAAAGAGAGCAACGTCCTATAAAGGATACGCACCTTGATGATGATGAATTCGTTATGAATAAAAATTACACTACAAGCATGCAGATTTGAAAATCAATTGCTGTTAAAGTTTGTTCTGAAAAATGCATTTTATCTGCAATTTTATCATTGTCTTTTTATCTGTTCTCTAATCTTGTTTTACCGCACAACGTCAGGATAGTTAAGAGATTCTTCACATTCAATAGCCGTTTGTTTGCGCTTTGTACATTGTATTTTTAACTTATTTTGCTATTTCTATTTTTCACTTTTTTGCGTCGATGAACTTTTGCCTTCTATCCACTGTAGTGAAGAAGCATTGCTTTTTGAGGTACACTGTCTGTTGGTAATATGTTTATGTGGGCAGAACCATGTATGTTTTTGTTTCTTGATGTTCCGTTCTGATGTCGTACCCACGTTTTTCTTTATTTTCAAACCGGTCTATTCTTGATACTCCCATCATTCTGCGTAGATACTTCATCTCTGTCGGGGCTAGTTTTTTTCTATCGTTTGATATCAGCCTTCAGGTTTGACACCGGTAGTGTAGGACCGTGCCGTGCTGTAATACAGAGAGACGGCCGCATCAGGGCGGAACTGTAAGGGGTGACATATGCAGCAAAATTAAAACCATAATTGAAGGTTATTTTAAAGAAAAAAAGGGCGGCATTTCGAAGACTTGCATCATACTTAGAAAATATAGCACACGGCCCTGCTGATAGCAGAATGTCAGGACAAAGATCGTGTTGTACAGTGCTCTGTTATTGTTAATGATATCTTGCCGGTTTTAGCACGGTTATTATAAAATATTTGCATTCAATGTTAATGTATTCTTATTTAGATTCTATTGTAATACATTTGAGCGCCACTGTAGTGTATTTGTTAGTCAACTCACTTCCTACGCTAGTGGTACGGGTTCAATTCTACAGTAGATGTGACATAATTTTCCCACCGTAACAGCTCTCAGGCTGACCCAGTCTCATTTGGGTACCAGGAAAAGCAGTGGGATGTCAAAGGCGATCAGTGTTATGTTGAAAACATCACCCACCGTGTGCCGACGGTCAATGAAAAATACGGGCATAACTCCGTATTACCTAATATACCCCAAGGTATGAAAACTGGTTAATCTACTTCTTCTTACTTCTTTTATAAAACAGTGGTAACTACTGAACGTATAAGTGGTGCCTAGAAAATCAAAAACTCTTTTACTGTGTTTGATGGCGAAGTTATGTAAAGGATATGCTACGATTTTCATTTGTTCGTTTTCACTTCTTGTGTTCTTCTCTGCTTTTACTTTGCTTTATTTCATTCTAATAAATCACTTCTTGTGTTCTTCTCTGCTTTTACTTTGCTTTATTTCATTCTAATAAATCACTTCTTGTGTTCTTCTCTGCTTTTACTTTGCTTTATTTCATTCTAATAAATCACTTCTTGTGTTCTTCTCTGCTTTTACTTTGCTTTATTTCATTCTAATAAATCACTTCTTGTGTTATCCTCTGCTTTTACTTTGCTTTATTTCATTCTAATAAATCACTTCTTGTGTTCTTCTCTGCTTTTACTTTGCTTTATTTCATTCTAATAAATCACTTCTTGTGTTCTTCTCTGCTTTTACTTTACTTTATTTCATTCTAATAAATCACTTCTTGTGTTCTTCTCTGCTTTTACTTTGCTTTATTTCATTCTAATAAATCACTTCTTGTGTTCTTCTCTGCTTTTACTTTGCTTTATTTCATTCTAATAAATCACTTCTTGTGTTATCCTCTGCTTTTACTTTGCTTTATTTCATTCTAATAAATCACTTCTTGTGTTCTTCTCTGCTTTTACTTTGCTTTATTTCATTCTAATAAATCACTTCTTGTGTTCTTCTCTGCTTTTACTTTACTTTATTTCATTCTAATAAATCACTTCTTGTGTTCTTCTCTGCTTTTACTTTGCTTTATTTCATTCTAATAAATCACTTCTTGTGTTCTTCTCTGCTTTACTTTCTTTATTTCATTCTAATAAATCACTTCTTGTGTTCTTCTCTGCTTTTACTTTACTTTATTTCATTCTAATAAATCACTTCTTGTGTTCTTCTCTGCTTTTACTTTGCTTTATTTCATTCTAATAAATCACTTCTTGTGTTCTTCTCTGCTTTTACTTTGCTTTATTTCATTCTAATAAATCACTTCTTGTGTTCTTCTCTCTTTACTTTGCTTATTTCATTCTAATAAATCACTTCTTGTGTTCTTCTCTGCTTTTACTTTACTTTATTTCATTCTAATAAATCACTTCTTGTGTTCTTCTCTGCTTTTACTTTGCTTTATTTCATTCTAATAAATCACTTCTTGTGTTCTTCTCTGCTTTTACTTTACTTTATTTCATTCTAATAAATCACTTCTTGTGTTCTTCTCTGCTTTTACTTTACTTTATTTCATTCTAATAAATCACTTCTTGTGTTCTTCTCTGCTTTTACTTTACTTTATTTCATTCTAATAAATCACTTCTTGTGTTCTTCTCTGCTTTTACTTTGCTTTATTTCATTCTAATAAATCACTTCTTGTGTTCTTCTCTGCTTTTACTTTGCTTTATTTCATTCTAATAAATCACTTCTTGTGTTCTTCTCTGCTTTTACTTTACTTTATTTCATTCTAATAAATCACTTCTTGTGTTCTTCTCTGCTTTTACTTTACTTTATTTCATTCTAATAAATGACTTCTTGTGTTCTTCTCTGCTTTTACTTTACTTTATTTCATTCTAATAAATGACTTCTTGTGTTCTTCTCTGCTTTTACTTTACTTTATTTCATTCTAATAAATGACTTCTTGTGTTCTTCTCTGCTTTTACTTTACTTTATTTCATTCTAATAAATCACTTCTTGTGTTCTTCTCTGCTTTTACTTTGCTTTATTTCATTCTAATAAATCACTTCTTGTGTTCTTCTCTGCTTTTACTTTACTTTATTTCATTCTAATAAATCACTTCTTGTGTTCTTCTCTGCTTTTACTTTGCTTTATTTCGTTCTAATAAATCACTTCTTGTGTTCTTCTCTGCTTTTACTTTGCTTTATTTCGTTCTAATAAATCACTTCTTGTGTTCTTCTCTGCTTTTACTTTGCTTTATTTCATTCTAATAAATCACTTCTTGTGTTCTTCTCTGCTTTTACTTTACTTTATTTCATTCTAATAAATCACTTCTTGTGTTCTTCTCTGCTTTTACTTTACTTTATTTCATTCTAATAAATCACTTCTTGTGTTCTTCTCTGCTTTTACTTTGCTTTATTTCATTCTAATAAATCACTTCTTGTGTTCTTCTCTGCTTTTACTTTACTTTATTTCATTCTAATAAATCACTTCTTGTGTTCTTCTCTGCTTTTACTTTACTTTATTTCATTCTAATAAATGACTTCTTGTGTTCTTCTCTGCTTTTACTTTGCTTTATTTCATTCTAATAAATCTCTTCTTGTGTTCTTCTCTGCTTTTACTTTACTTTATTTCATTCTAATAAATCACTTCTTGTGTTCTTCTCTGCTTTTACTTTGCTTTATTTCATTCTAATAAATCACTTCTTGTGTTCTTCTCTGCTTTTACTTTGCTTTATTTCATTCTAATAAATCACTTCTTGTGTTCTTCTCTGCTTTTACTTTGCTTTATTTCATTCTAATAAATCACTTCTTGTGTTCTTCTCTGCTTTTACTTTGCTTTATTTCATTCTAATAAATCACTTCTTGTGTTCTTCTCTGCTTTTACTTTGCTTTATTTCATTCTAATAAATCACTTCTTGTGTTCTTCTCTGCTTTTACTTTGCTTTATTTCATTCTAATAAATCACTTCTTGTGTTCTTCTCTGCTTTTACTTTCCTTTATTTCATTCTAATAAATCACTTCTTGTGTTCTTCTCTGCTTTTACTTTGCTTTATTTCATTCTAATAAATCACTTCTTGTGTTCTTCTCTGCTTTTACTTTGCTTTATTTCATTCTAATAAATCACTTCTTGTGTTCTTCTCTGCTTTTACTTTGCTTTATTTCATTCTAATAAATCACTTCTTGTGTTCTTCTCTGCTTTTACTTTGCTTTATTTCATTCTAATAAATCACTTCTTGTGTTCTTCTCTGCTTTTACTTTGCTTTATTTCATTCTAATAAATCACTTCTTGTGTTCTTCTCTGCTTTTACTTTGCTTTATTTCATTCTAATAAATCACTTCTTGTGTTCTTCTCTGCTTTTACTTTACTTTATTTCATTCTAATAAATACTTCTTGTGTTCTTCTCTGCTTTTACTTTACTTTATTTCATTCTAATAAATCACTTCTTGTGTTCTTCTCTGCTTTTACTTTACTTTATTTCATTCTAATAAATCACTTCTTGTGTTCTTCTCTGCTGTTACTTTGCTTTATTTCATTCTAATAAATCACTTCTTGTGTTCTTCTCTGCTTTTACTTTGCTTTATTTCATTCTAATAAATCACTTCTTGTGTTCTTCTCTGCTTTTACTTTGCTTTATTTCATTCTAATAAATCACTTCTTGTGTTCTTCTCTGCTTTTACTTTGCTTTATTTCATTCTAATAAATCACTTCTTGTGTTCTTCTCTGCTTTTACTTTACTTTATTTCATTCTAATAAATCACTTCTTGTGTTCTTCTCTGCTTTTACTTTACTTTATTTCATTCTAATAAATCACTTCTTGTGTTCTTCTCTGCTTTTACTTTGCTTTATTTCATTCTAATAAATCACTTCTTGTGTTCTTCTCTGCTTTTACTTTGCTTTATTTCATTCTAATAAATCACTTCTTGTGTTCTTCTCTGCTTTTACTTTACTTTATTTCATTCTAATAAATCACTTCTTGTGTTCTTCTCTGCTTTTACTTTACTTTATTTCATTCTAATAAATGACTTCTTGTGTTCTTCTCTGCTTTTACTTTGCTTTATTTCATTCTAATAAATCACTTCTTGTGTTCTTCTCTGCTTTTACTTTACTTTATTTCATTCTAATAAATACTTCTTGTGTTCTTCTCTGCTTTACTTTACTTTATTTCATTCTAATAAATCACTTCTTGTGTTCTTCTCTGCTTTTACTTTGCTTTATTTCATTCTAATAAATCACTGTACTTTTTCTTCTTCTGCTTCTAGTTCTATATCTAACCTGTTAAACCATCTTTTTTCTTCCTCGACTTCGAAGGTTCTATATCTAACCCTGTTAAACCACTCTTTTTCTTCTTCCTCGACTTCGTAAGGTTCTATATCTAACCCCTGTTAAACCACTCTTTTTCTTCTTCCTCGACTTGAAGTTCTATATCTAACCCTGTTAAACCACTCTTTTCTTCTTCCTCGACTTCGTAAGTTCTATATCTAACCGCTGTTAAACCACTCTTTTTCTTCTTCCTCGACTTCGTAAGGTTCTATATCTAACCCCTGTTAAACCACTCTTTTTCTTCTTCCTCGACTTCGTAAGGTTCTATATCTAACCCCTGTTAAACCACTCTTTTTCTTCTTCCTCGACTTCGTAAGGTTCTATATCTAACCCCTGTTAAACCACTCTTTTTCTTCTTCCTCGACTTCGAACGTTCTATATCTAACCGCTGTTAAACCACTCTTTTTCTTCTTCCTCGACTTCGTAAGTTCTATATCTAACCGCTGTTAAACCACTCTTTTTCTTCTTCCTCGACTTCGTAAGGTTCTATATCTAACCCCTGTTAAACCACTCTTTTTCTTCTTCCTCGACTTCGTAAGGTTCTATATCTAACCGCTGTTAAACCACTCTTTTTCTTCTTCCTCGACTTCGTAAGGTTCTATATCTAACCCCTGTTAAACCACTCTTTTTCTTCTTCCTCGACTTCGTAAGTTCATATCTACCTGTTAACCATCTTTTCTTCTTCCTCGACTTCAAGGTTCTATATCTAACCCTGTTAAACCACTCTTTTTCTTCTTCTCGACTTCTAGGTTCTATATCTAACCCTGTTAAACCACTCTTTTCTTCTTCCTCGACTTCGTAGGTTCTATATCTAACCCTGTTAAACCACTTTTTCTTCTTCCTCGACTTCGTAAGGTTCTATATCTAACCCCTGTTAAACCACTCTTTTTCTTCTTCCTCGACTTCGAACGTTCTATATCTAACCGCTGTTAAACCACTCTTTTTCTTCTTCCTCGACTTCGTAAGTTCTATATCTAACCCCTGTTAAACCACTCTTTTCTTCTTCCTGACTCAAGTTCTATATCTATTGTAAACCACTCTTTGTCTTCTTCTCGACTTCGTAGGTTCTATATCTAACCCGTAACACTTTCTTTCCTCGCTTCGTACGTCTCATTTAATCCCCTGTTAAACCTCGTGTCTTTCTCACTTGTAGGTCTCAGTGTTACCTCTTGATTTAGGACATTTTACGCTGTGACGTTCGATACAGTTGCCATCGATTTCTGCTACGGATTCCAGTCCTACTTAGTCGTCGCTTACGACATGCTTGTAGGTCGCAGTGTCCTGACCAGTGGTCGCTTGACGCCTGTAGGTCGCAGTGTCCTACCTCAGTGGTCGCTTACGACATGCCTTGTAGGTCCAGTGTCCACCTCCAGTAGTTCGCTTGACATGCCTTGTAGGTCGCAGTGTCCTACCTCAGTGGTCGCTTACGACATGCCTTGTAGGTCGCAGTGTCCTACCTCGTGTCGCTTACGACATGCCTTGTAGGTCGCAGTGTCCTACCTCAGTGGTCGCTTACGACATGCCTTGTAGGTCGCAGTGTCCTACCTCAGTGGTCGCTTACGACATGCCTTGTAGGTCGCAGTGTCTCTATGCTTGCTCCTGAGGCCCTGGCACCACCACATGTGAGAATAAATCACACTAAATACACTTTCCTTATTTGATCAAGCAAACCCCCGTATAAGACAAACAAATAAGATATAAACCTCTAGAGCACTGGTTAACAATATTTTATTGTTCCAAATGTGCACAAAACTAGATTTCAAAATTGATATGTTTGATAACATCAATGTTCAACTGAGATCAATCATTTGAATATTTGATAATATTAGAACAGCCGTACAGAACAAACGACATAATAGAACATTGGTTAGACGATCGATATTATGAAATCAAAAGATTTGTGTGAGTTCTTTTTTTAATCCAGATTTTAATGAACCTCTGGTCCAGATCTTAATGACCCTCTGGTTAGTTTGTTTAAGTTGAATTGTATCGATCGTGATATTAATATTTTTTTTTAAAGTGTCTTTAATTCATGCATTGTTTGTTGCCCATGAAAAGCATGCATATTTTTATACATAACAGAAGATATAAGTAGTTTGTTTATACATAACAGAAGATATAAGTAGTTTGTTTATACATAACAGAAGATATAAGTAGTTTGGTTATACATAACAGAAGATATAAGCAGTTTGTTTATACATAACAGAAGATATAAGTAGTTTGTTTATATATAACAGAAGATATAAGCAGTTTGTTTATACATAACAGAAGATATAAGTAGTTTGTTTATACATAACAGAAGATATAAGTAGTTTGTTTATATATAACAGAAGATATAAGTAGTTTGTTTATACATAACAGAAGATATAAGTAGTTTGTTTATATATAACAGAAGATATAAGTAGTTTGTTTATACATAACAGAAGATATAAGTAGTTTGGTTATACATAACAGAAGATATAAGTAGTTTGTTTATACATAACAGAAGATATAAGTAGTTTGGTATCATAACAGAAGATTTAAGTAGTTTGTTATACATACAGAAGATATAAGTAGTTTGGTTATACATAACAGAAGATATAAGTAGTTTGGTTATACATAACAGAAGATATAAGTAGTTTGTTTATATATAACAGAAGATATAAGTAGTTTGTTTATATATAACAGAAGATATAAGTAGTTTGTTTATACATAACAGAAGATTTAAGTAGTTTGGAATTGTAAGTTGAGCCTGTGTGATGTCTGGGCCGCAAGGAAGCAAAGAATAGTACCACTGTGACCTACAATGCATGTCGTAAGAGACGAGTGAGCTCGCCTGCCCAACGTGTTCGTAGCCCGTTGGACTGCGGGTGACTAGCCCTCTGTGAGTGCGGGTTCAATTCCGCGGGCTGGCAGAAAAGCAACAGGTTCCCCAGATTCACGGTGGTCGTGGCACCGAACCAAAGGGTTACGATGTTCATGGCACCGAGTCGAAGAGCTAAAAGCTCAAGTGTTTCTGGATCGGAAAAAAAGAGGCGAGTGAAGTAGGTGCCTAGGGAAACTACCCTAGTAAATAAAAAGCGTCGCAGAAATCGAATGAGCTGACCTACTTGTAGGCACATAACTGGCACAACGTATGATCGCTTCTAGGCTCCTATCACATACAAATCACAAAGAGTGATTAACAAATGGTCGATATGGAGCCCTCGAAGACGAAGAAGTTCCTAGTATTTTCCGTCGCTCCATCGTTTACATGGTCGTTCTCTGCGTCTGTTGTCGTTGTATCTGAGTGCTTGTGCTCTCTAGGGTAGACCGTCTTGTAGTAACCTTGATAGGTGTCCGAACCATTCAATCTGTTGTTTCTTTAGATATTGCAGCACCGGCAAGGATCCCACTTTTTCTGATTTCGTGGAATCTAATTTTGATATCTTCTTATTACATTGAGAATTCGTGGTAAACACTTCATTTCTGTCATTTGTATTCTTGTTTTCTTATGTGAGGTCAGCATTGTTTGTCTTCTATTTCTCAAAGTATTCTATACAACTATTCTATTTATTATCATAATCTATTCTATATTTATTATCTCTATACTATCATTATTATTTATTATCTCTATACTATCATTATTATTTATTATCTCTATGCTATCATTACTATCTCAAACGATGATAAAACGAACTCGTTTTCTATCCGATAGCTAGGTCTTCCTGCTAATTTCCTTTTATTATGTCTGTCTTTCCGGCTATTCATTCTGTCTGAGTAGCTGCATTCATTCTGTCTGAGTAGCTGCATTCATTCTGTCTTCCAGCCTAACAGTGAGAATCTCATTATTTATCAAGGAAAGGCGGACTTCACTACTGCAAAGTGATTGAAACTAGAGGCGGCGACTCCAGATAGTTGGAACCCGCTGCTCGATTATCTTTACAAAATGGGATATCTTCTACTCAGGAAAAGATGGTCTGGTTAGAGTAGAATTCTGTATTGTTTCAGCGTGGTTTTCAGTAGAAAAGATAAACATTTGGAAGTAAATGAAATCTGAAAATGTGGTGATGATGTACTCTACCCATCTCAGTGTTAGTATCGGTAAATAGAACAACAGAGACATATTTTACAATTCTGTCTGTAACAATCAGGAAAACTATCTTAGATTCGGAAATTATACCCGAACATTCTATATTTGTTCAAGTTTCATCACAGTGTTCTAATTTCAAGAACCTGTCTTGTTAAAATCAATCTAGATCAGCGGTTCCCAAACGTTACATTACCCGGACCCCATTTTAAATACATTTTGCTGCACGAAGCTCAACAGAAGGAATGAATTATCTGTGTTTACAATAGTAAACAATGTTCTCACACTACAATAGTAAACATTCTCGTATAATACATGTTCTCACACTACAATATGTTAAACAATATTGTTCTACACTACAATAGTAAACAATGTTCTCAACTACAATAGTAAACAATGTTCTCACACTACAATAGTAAACAATGTTCTCACACTACAATAGTAAACAATGTTCTCACACTACAATAGTAAACAATGTTCTCACACTACAATAGTAAACAATGTTCTCACACTACAATAGTAAACAATGTTCTCACACTACAATAGTAAACAATGTTCTCACACTACAATAGTAAACAATGTTCTCACACTACAATAGTAAACAATGTTCTCCTCATAACATGTTCTACAATAGTAAACAATGTTCTCACACTACAATAGTAAACAATGTTCTCACACTACAATAGTAAACAATGTTCTCACATTACAATAGTAAACAATGTTCTCACACTACAATAGTAAACAATGTTCTCACACTACAATAGTAAACAATGTTCTCACACTACAATAGTAAACAATGTTCTCACACTACAATAGTAAACAATGTTCTCACACTACAATAGTAAACAATGTTCTCACACTACAATAGTAAACAATGTTCTCACACTACAATAGTAAACAATGTTCTCACACTACAATAGTAAACAATGTTCTCACACTACAATAGTAAACAATGTTCTCACACTACAATAGTAAACAATGTTCTCACACTACAATAGTAAACAATGTTCTCACACTACAATAGTAAACAATGTTCTCACACTACAATAGTAAACAATGTTCTCACACTACAATAGTAAACAATGTTCTCACACTACAATAGTAAACAATGTTCTATCACTACAATGTCAGACATTTAGACTCGGTCTGGTCGGTCCTTTGATTTCCAGCGGAATTAGTTTACCACTGTTTTTAAATTTATTTTTCTGTTTGAAATTTCAAAGATCATAATATTTCTTCAAGCGTTTGAGGATCCATCGAGCATCTAGCGGACTCCCGGTGATCCGCGGATCCCAGCTTGGGAAACTTTGATCTAGATCAAAGACCTTGTTCAAAGTGAGAGTATTTCGATTCAATGTGTGATATTTGTTATATGAATCTTTGTGTGGTATCCTACCGCTGGAAGTCTTTGTGTGGTATCTTACTGCTGGGAGTCTTTGTGTGGTATCCTACCGCTGGGAGTCTTTGTGTGGTATCTTACTGCTGGGTGTCTTTGTGTGGTATCCTACCACTGGGATAGACATTCCAGTTCTTAAGTAGAATACTAGAATTCTCTGTGTTACTCTCATAATCACAAAATGTCCAAGCAATCTAAAGGTCGTGAGATCGATCCTACATCATGGGCATCATTTTTAGTAATCTATGTGGTTCATTGGTTAAGTCGTTACATTGCGATGTTAAAGTCATGGGTTTGAATACGGGCCGTACGTACCGTTATCTGTGAAAATGAAAATCATGGCATATCTTTTACATGACATTACACGATGGCGATCAGCCACAGTAAACGAGTCATTGATTTTTCTAGGCACAACTTATACGTTCAGTAGTTTGTCATTTCTTTCCTAACGGTGAGGTCTATTTTTACCTTCTGTAAAAACCCACGGGAACAACATTTGCTTCCAAACTGCCTGCCGCGGTGTTTGAACCAGATACACTTGGGTTGTAACTCAGCTAATTACAGATTCAGCTACATACGACAACCGTTATCTTTACGAGTGTATTTTTGTCAAAGACTGCTGCCTCAGCTACGGAGTTGGTGTTTTTTGTGTGCAATATTGGCAAAATGAACACGACATATAACAACAACATATTGACAAAATGAACACGATATACAACAACAACATATTGACACCCTAACCAAAATGGTATACACCATGATATGAAAATCAACAACACTAAAACAGAAATAATGAATATGGGAAGAAAACATAAATAAACTAGACATCCGTGTCAATGGCACTACAATAAACCAAGTGAAAGAATTCAGATACTTAGGAAGCATATTCACAGAAGACAGAAGACTAGATAGAGAGGCTATAGTGCAAAAAGCAAATGTTGTAACCTACCAGCTAGCCCCATTGTTAAGGCACCCACAAATTTCACAGGCAGCTAAGCAACAGATGATCAACATCATATTTATACCTACTTTGTGTTACCAGAGCCAAACATGGACATTGAGCAAATCGCAGTCACAAAAATAACTACATGTGAAATGTGGTGCTTACGAAAAGTTACCAACAACACGAGAAAAGACAGTCACCAACATCAGCATAAGAAAGAAAGTTAGCACAGAACCTTGCTTGAATTACATTGATAAACAAAGAATGAAGTGGTTTGGCCAGTTAATAAGAATGCATCCAAACTCCACAGTATACAAAGTCTACAATAGAACATCAGGGAAGAAGGCGAGAGAAAGACCACGAAAAAGATGGCCAGGTGACATAGCAGAATCCTGTCAAAGAGCAAAAATAACAATCACCCAAGCTGCCAGAACAGAGCAAGACAAAAACAGAAAACCACGACACTGGACAACAACCCGGTAGCAGTGTGACGACAGAAGAAGAAGATTGTCGGTAGATCGCCTACCATTTCTGCAGAGAGAAATCTAGCCATATGGGGTAAAGATCACCGTAATGATTCCAATCCTTCTTCTTCTTCAGATCGTTTGTAAATGAAAGTATGAAGAAGAGATTTATTTATTTATTGATTGATTGATAGAACCCTCATGATTGCACTTCGGGGAGTAACCATGTGTGCTAAACACCTCTTTCTTACACAGAAAGAAAGATATCAGCGGCAGTGCACAAACTATGTAGCACATGCGAGTGTCTCCCATGTAATTGTAGAAGATTATGACAATTTTGTGTAGGAATTTAATTTTTTTTAAATGTTTTCTAATGAACCGATATGCATCAAAGGAGTACTAGCACTATCCATGATTTTTATATTTGATATGGGTTCTTAATTAACATCTGGTCCCGCCCGCCCAGCGTGTTCGTAGCGTTATGGACGGTGGGTGATAAGCCCACTGTGAGTGCAGTTCAATTCCGCGGGCTGGAGGAAAAACCACAGGTTCTCCAGATTTACGAGGGTCGTGGCACTGAACCGAAGGGTTACGATGTCCATGGCACCTAGCCGATGCTTCTGGGAAACAAAACTAAAAAAATAAATTAATATCTGATTTTGGAAAAACACATAAATGGAAACTATCCATTGGAGCCATGGACACGTGCATACATGGATGTCTGGACTACAGATGCCACTCACAACGAGGAGGGGCGATGCCTGCGACTAAACATTGGAGCCATGGACACGTGCATACACGGATGGCTGGACTACAGATGCCACTCACAACGGAGGAGGGGGAGATGTCCTTCGACTAAATAAATGGAATAGAACTAAACTGAACTCTGGCTACTGGCAAGTTCTCAATCAATTTTAAGGCCTTGGTAGAGGCCCTCAGTGCAGCTGCAAAATGGCACTACAAAATATGAACCAAATACATGGACAAATAGTGCTTTTGACTGACGCATTGTCTGCTATCTCAGCACTGAAATCTGAAAGGAACACAGAAATAAGTGATCTCAAATCAGCCTTAGCACACTTGTCCCATGATTCTCAGAGGGTAATAATCCATTGGATACACTCACACTGCGAGATCAAGGGAAATGAAGATGCGGACAGACAGGCTAAGGAGGGAGCAGGAATGCCCCAAGATGACAACCTGGTTAGCTATGAAAAGCTAAAACCATCGCCAAATGGCAATACAAAGCAAAATGGGATAAAGAACACACAAAACACAACAAGAATGATGGATATTACCAACTGTCCAGAAGGGACCAGACAGCTATACATCGCTTCCGGACGGGTTACAACAGAAGGAGACACCACCTGTACACTAAATTCAAGATATGCACCAACGACCTGTGTCCCTGTGGCTTGGCGAGTATGACAACAGAACATATCCTACAGAACTTCCCCCTCTATGCAGACCTGAGATGAAAGAGGTTACCCACTTACACCAGCCTCCAAGACAAACTGTAATGCGTGGCTGATAACCTGAGACAGACGGCTGCCTTTAGTGGAGAATCCAAAATCCCAATCTAGTGAGAACGCAGAAGAAGAAGAATCTGTTTTTGTGTATTCGTGTGAAACAGAACATATGAAATGTATGCTATGTTCTTATCACTTACTTCAGAGATGGTGTAGTAACACATTATATCTCAGGTTATGTTACGTTATATTGTATTTTCGAAAGTCACACTCACAAGCTGAACACACAGCAGCACACATATCACGAGTATTTTCGGACAGCGATAAGAATGTCCTGATATCGTCTACCACAGACAGCCACACTCAGCGCCGGATTAGCCTAGTAGCAGAAGTAGCAAATGCTACGGGCCCCGCGCTTCTGGGGCCCCGCGCCTATGTGACATAACTAAGCTGTCACTAGTGATAAACAAGGAACCAAGGTTGAGAAGTGGGTAGTATTATTTCCCCCTCATTTTTTTCTTATTTAGGTTAGGACCATAGACAAGCGATAATTTAGCTGTTAGTTTGCAAAAAGAAGGATGCTCGTGTCGATTCTCAACTTGTAAATCAAATTGAGACCGAACAAAAATATTGGCGGACACTTTTAGAGCGAATTACTTCAGTTATCAATTTTAGGAGACTGAGGTCTTACATTTCGGGGTAATGATGAAACTATTGGTTCACCTAATAATGGAAATTATTTAGGTTTGTTGGAATTAATAGCCACATTTGACATTTTTTGGCTCAGCATATAAATACTTATGCAAATAAAGGAAAGGGACATACATCATACTTATCAAAAACAACATGCGAGGAATTTATCCATCTAATTGCTTCAAGCTTACTGGATCATATTATTTGCTAAATTAAGAAATGCAAGTACTTTTCAGTATCACTGGACTCTACTCCAGACATTGCGCATGTGGACCAACTCACTCTAATAGTGCGCTGTCTTACCACCCGGACCAGTGGAAAGGTTTGTGAAGTTCTTGGATATGGAAGGTCATACTACTGAAAAACTCGCCCAAAGATTACTTGATTTTTTAAAGAAAAATGGCTTTGATATCAAAGACTGTCGTAGTCAAAGCTATGACAATGCCAGCAACATGAGTGGGAAATACCATTACAAGAACACATTAAGGAGATAAATAAGTACGCAGAATACATTCACAGCGTTGTAAATTCACTGAATTTTGTTGCTAAGTGTGCTGCAGAATGTTGTATAGAATCTTCCATTTTTTTTCTATTTTGTTGAAAGTCTCTATACATTATTTTCCGCTTCTACCTATCGATGGGCATTCTTACAAAAGCACTGGAAGATACAGGTTCAAAACTCCCGACTTTGAAGAGACTGTCGGACACCAGGTGGTTTGTCCGAGCTGATGCGACAAAGGCACTTTTGTGGTTTTACCACTATCAAACAAGTTTTGGATGACATCTCAAAAACATGGATCAAAAGGTAGAGTGTCGTAATCAAGCGTATGGGCTAGTTTTGGAGATGAGTAAGTTGGAAACGGAATAATGATAATTTTATGGAACGGAATTCTAGAACGATTGCAAGCGTCTAGCGCTTCATTACAGTCACCTGATCAAGACCTTAACACGGGATATGCTCTTTATGGATCGTTACACGGGTACGTTCAAGCAATGCGGCCTACATTTTCAGATATTGAGGCAAAAGCCAAAATCCTGACTGACTGTGAAGAATATCAGCAACAAACTTCAAGACGACCCAAGCGAAATACTAAGTACGACGATTTCAGCGGCTCAACTAAGCTCGATGAAGTTGTAGAAAATCAAACACATAAACAACAATTTGAAAGTCACGTGTTTATTGTCATAATTGATAATGTACTCTCTGCCTTAGCTAAACGCACGGAAGCGTACCATAGAGTGACTGCTGTATTTGGAATACTTCGGCAGTTAAAATCTCTTACAACAGAAGAGATCTTGAAAAGAACTCCAAATATTGTCAGCTCTTACCAAAAGGATTTGGAAGAAAGTCTAGGCGACGAACTTGTACAGTTCGTTGAACTACTTAAAACTAATGTAGCTGCTACTATTAGCAACGAAAAGCATGAGGCTCTTGAACTGCAATTTTATAAACTTATAATGGAAAATTCATTAGAGTCGTGTTTCCCAAATGTAGAAATAGTCTTACGAATTTACTTGTCTTTATTGATTACTAACTGCAGCGGATAACGTTCTTTTTCAGCATTAAAGTGTATAAAAAATGAGTTCAGGAACATGATGGGACAAGATCGTCTAAATAACCTCACCTTAATGAACATTGAATGTAATTTACTTAGAGAAATTGATTTGTCTAGTATTATCTCTAAATTTGCTCACATTAAATCGAAACAAATTTGTTTGTAAAAGCTGTATTTTATTTTATTATCATACAAAAACTAGGGCCCCGCGCTAAAATTTGCTACAGACCCCGCGCTGGCTTAATCCGGCACTGACCACACTGTAAATGTATAACAAGTACATTATGGAGCAAAAGATAGAGCGAAATGAATAACAGCTTGATAAAGTGACTTAGAACCCGCACACACAAGCTTCACTACATGCCACCCGACATGTTCATTAATGCATGCTTCAGTATACTACTATATGAAGGTAATCGTGTTATATGGATGAAACACTTAAACTATTGTTATTGGTTATTGGTTATTGGTTTTTGGTTATTGGTTATTGGTTTTTTGGTTATGGTTTTGGATTATTGCTATTTGGTTAGTTGGTTACTAAACTGCCGACTAACGTGTGGTGCCTGGGCTCAAAGGAGCAAAGAATAGCACCACTGCGACCTACAAGGCATATCGTAAGAGGCGACTAAGGTAGGAACCTAGAAAATAGGGAAGCTACCCTAGTAAATAAAAAACATCGCAGAAATCGAATGTGCTGGACTAAGTGTAGGCGCATAACTGGAACAACCTACAATCGCTCTTAGGCTAGGATCACATACAAATAACACATTTCTATAAAGAAGTAAATGGTGGAAGAGGAGAAGAAAAAGGAATGCCAAGTTATTTTTAAAAATAGTGCACTTTAAATATTATTTCTTCCAATTTTTGACCATCAAAATGGAAACACAAGTTCACGCACAAAACACGTATAAGAGGAAATAATTCGTACGCTACAGAGATAGTGTCGGCCCAGGTCTCTGATAACGAGAAATCAAAGAGACAGCGGTATTTTCTATGGTCTTGGAAAGCGTTGTTGCTTTGTCTATACGGTAAAGAGGTTTGTCAAATGTAAATCTGCTTCTTATGTCCGATTTTAGAGGAACATCTTCTTCTTCTTTTGTCCCCACACTGTTACCGGGTTGTTGCCCAGTGTCGTGGTTTTATGTTTTTGTCTTGCGCTGTTCTGATGGCTTGGGTGATTGTTATTTTGCTCTTTGACAGGATTCTGCTATGCCATTTAACCATATTTTCGTGGTCTTCCTCTTGCCTTCTTTCCAGATTTTTCTGAGTGGAAAATAATGCTATAGAAATATTCTTTATCTGCTAAAAATAGCCAAAAAGTATTTTACTTACCAATTGTGTTTTATTAATTACAGCTCCAATAGTATTTCATCGTAATTTGAGAAGTTAGATTGCACATCTTCTGGGGTCTTTGAGCAATCAGAATGCACATCTTCTGGGGCCTTTTGAGCAATCAGATTGCACATCTTCTGGGGACTTTGAGCAATCAGACTGCACATCTTCTGGGGTCTTTGAGCAATCAGACTGCACATCTTCTGGGGTATTTGAGCAATCAGATTGCACATCTTCTGAAGTTTTTGTTGGGTCATTTGAGTCAATTTTTCCAATTTTGGCGGTGACAAATTGAGGTAATTAAAATTATATGGCAGCATTTATTACGTCTTTTGAAATGAAAATCGTGGCATATCCCAAAGGACGTAGCCATCAACTACAGTAAACAAGTCGTTGATTTTCTAGGCACCACTTATACGTTCAGTAGTTTGCCATTGCTTTCTGAACGGTGGCGCCATCGTCCTTTGTTAAAATCAACGGAAACAATTTGCAAGCAAACTGTCCGCAGCGTGATTCGAACTCAGAACGTCGGGGTTAATAGACCAAGTCACTAACCCCTAGGCCACAGAGGCCACAGACGTCTTTTAAAGCCGTATTTTACTGCAAGAAATGCTGAAACCATGGGCAGCTGGATTTTGTTTCTCATTTTTTTTCCATATAGCAGCATGGTGACCAGCATGGTGATCGACATGGTAACCAGCATTATTACAGAAGAAATTATCCTTCTTCGAACGCTCCATATCGACCACTTGTCAATCGCTCTGTGTGATTTGTATGTGATCTGAGCCTAAGAGCGATTATATGTTGTGTCAGTTATGCGACTACAAGTAGGCCATCATATTCGATTGCTGTGCTGCTTTTTTTTTTTACTAGGATAGCTTCCCTAGGGCCTACATCAGCCGCCTCTAGCGACATGCATTGTAGGTTGCAGTGGTACTATTCTGTGCTTCCCTTGTGGACCCCGGCACGACACAGGCGACAGAAGGAATGAAACCAAGATCTATAGTAGAGATGAAATGAAACTGTGGGCGAGGGAGGGGAGGCGGGGCACAAGCTCATACGAAACTCAGAAGCACAAAATTACTGAACACAGACATAAAAGTGTCTATGCCCATGCCAAGTCTTCCAGAGGAAAACATTTCAAATTCTAGCATTGGGACGAATGAAAAAAAAAAGCAGTTTAACTAAACAACTCCCTAAACAAACCACAGACGCTCTAAAAGTTGATGTTTCCCTAAAGTCTGTGCCAGAACAAATCCCATGGAGACAAGTCACTGGATCATAATTATATATACAGACAGGAGCGAGCGGATTATTAGTCAAAGAGCAACTTAATAGCTTGTAAAGTATGATATTTATTTATCAGTTGATGTTATGAAGAATACCAACACGATTATCTGGATCCGGTTATACATGGATTGGTCAGTAGATAACGTAGTAAATAATGCAAGGGCACGAGACTACATCTTACTGCTTTTTTGCCGTTAGTCGTCTCATGTTTAACTGATGATCGGTTTCCAAGATAGAACACGCTCAGTCGTTTGATATGCTGTGGTATTGTGGAGATGTTGTGGTATATGTTGGGATTTTTGTGTGGTATTGTGGAGATGTTGTGGTATTGTGGAGATGTTGTGGTATTGTGGAGATGTTGTGGTATTGTGGAGATGTTGTTGTGGATGTTATTGTGGAGATGTTGTGGTATTGTGGAGATGTTGTGGTATTGTTAAGATGTCTATAACTACTCCATCAATCCATCTTTTTGTGAACTGGACATTCCTCTTGTTGATTCTATTTTCAAGTTGCACGCTCTTGCAACTGGTGTATTCGTGTTCAATCTTACCAAGTGTCCAAACAATTCTCTGTTTTTCAATGAATCTAACAACATGTGTTGTTTCAATTTCACAGGTGGTAATTTTCCTTTCTTGTTCTTTAATCAGTGTCCATGTTTGACACTGGTGGCATAGTGTTGGTATGAAGATTGCATTTATAATTTGTCTTTTAGTCTCTACTGGAATTTCTGGGTGTTTCAAGACTGGGGTAAGTTGGTATTTAACGTTGTTGGCTTTCTGGATTCCAGTTTCGATCTCTCTTTGTCTAGTCTTCTACAATATGTGAAGATACTTCCCATATCATGTATTTGTATATTGATATCTTTCTGTTCAACATTATGATAATCATCTACTAAATAAGCAAAAGATTTCACATACCTGGGAGCATTTTTTCGAAATGGAAGAATAACTGAATGAAATTCAACACAGATGCAATAAAGCAAATCAAATGATAGGCAAATGGCGCCAATTTTAAGATGCAAACACGTCACCATGAACACAAAAGAGCAATGTTCAACACAATCTTTCTCCCCACATTATGTTACCAGTGCCAAACCTGGACGCTGACAACAAACGATAGAAGAAAACTAGTCACAACAGAGATGAAGTGTCTACGCAGAATGCTGGGTGTAACAAGAAGAGACCGGTTGAGAAATGAAGACATCAGGAAAAAGTGGGTACAACATCAGTACTACTTCATCAAGAAACAACAAATTAAATGGTTCGGTCACGTAAGCAGATTACCATCAGACAGTGCACCCCAAAGAGCAATGCTGCTCCGATACAATGGGTACAAAGCAAAAGGCCGGCCACGCAAAGATGGACCTCAGAGATAACAGAGGCGACGAAAGAGACTATCTACGAAGCGCATACTAGGGCCCGTTTTAGAAATCTCTTCCTGACCTGACGCTGTGAGGCATACAGGATTCGAGAAAGAAGAAGAAGTATATTGATATCTTTCTGTTCTCTAGTTATAGTTATGACTTCTTTCTTTTTACTGTTGATCTTGATTATTTATTTACGGTAGATATTGTTGAGTTTGATACATCGACTTGATTATTTATTTACGGTAGCTATTGTTGAGTTTGATACATCGACTTGATTATTTATTTACGGTAGCTATTGTTGAGTTTGATACATCGACTTGATTATTTATTTACGGTAGCTATTGTTGAGTTTGATACATCGACTTGATTATTTATTTACGGTAGCTATTGTTGAGTTTGATACATCGACTTGATATTAAAGAGAGCTGACTATTAAAGAGAGCTGACTATTAAAGAGAGCTGACTATTAAAGAGAGCTGACTATTAAAGAGAGCTGACTATTAAAGAGAGCTGACTATTAAAGAGAGCTGACTATTAAAGAGAGCTGACTATTAAAGAGAGCTGACTATTAAAGAGAGCTGACTATTAAAGAGAGCTGACTATTAAAGAGAGCTGACTATTAAAGAGAGCTGACTATTAAAGAGTATAAAATCAAGTAAAATTTAATATTACGGACACATCAAACGACATGAGTGCCTAAAGAAGATAATTTTGAATTTAATGGTGCCTGGACGAAGAATGAGAGGAAGACCTAGAAAACGATGGGTGCAAGATGTCATTGACGATCTGAGAATGACTCCTGCTTATGCCGGTCAACTTGCACAGAACAGAGCGTTTTCCAGGACTGCTGCATGGGAGCCAAGTTCTGGATGGGACAAGCAATTTGATGATGATAATGATTGTTGAGTAAGTTTATGTGTTCTTGAGTGTACATAGAATACCCAAATAGATATATGATTAAAGTACCAACTGAAAAAGTATTGTCATAACTGAATTAAGATCGTTGCATAACCTTTACATGACATTGCAACCAACCACAGTAAACGAGTCGTCGATTTTTTTAGGCACCACTTATACGCTCAGTAGTTTGCAATTGCTTTCAGAACGATGATGCCTATTTTTACCGTTTTTAAAGTTCCACAGGAACAAATTTGCATCAAAACTGCCCACTTAAGTAAACCACATATACGTTCAGTAGTTTGTCATTACTTTCTGAATTCTGAACGAGTGGTATACTTTTATTTTTCGTCAAAATCTACCGGAACAACTTTGCCTATAAACTGACCGCCACGAAGTGTGAACCGGGTACTCATGGGATGTAATAGAACTGACTACCACGTAAGTTACAGACACCCACATAAATATGAAGCATAAATGCAGTTAATGAGGTTGACAACTGAGCAACTGTTTCACACTCAAAACTTGAATAACAATCCTGTTGTATTTTTTGATGAACAGAAACATGCTTTTAAGACACTCGTAAAGTGTTGCTGAAATCATTCGATATAGACACCGCTTGCTGGGAATCCCTTGCGCAAGATCGCCAAATGTAGCGCTATAACAACACAAGACGAACCAGCATAGCTGAGAATCATCGTGCCGTTGAAGCATAGAGACGAGTTGCGAGAAAAAACAGAACACATAACACGCACATGTCTAACCTTGATCATGTATGCCCATGTGTCCGAACCGCGCCATTCTGTTCCCGAGTGCAGTTTTTTTCCAGAGACTCCTAAGTTTGTTGCTTGAGCTACGGAGTTCGTGCTTTGTGCAATACTCTCGGCAGGTGGCGTGCCATTTCTGCGTAGGGGACCGAGCCGTATGGGTTAAAACCAGGTGCAATGAAGCCAACCCTTCGGCTTTTAAACTTTAAAAAAAAATGAATTCGTCTTTATACAACAATACTGAAATGCGAGGTCATGCGACGGTTGTGCTCTTATTTCCTAGAATATTTACATAAGCCCTCTGGCCGTATGTTATCGGTGGCTACGGTTGAACATTTCATAGATTGATCCTTGTTTCAACAGATGATGTTATAGAAACACACTAATAACACATTCTAATACTCGTTAATATACTCATTCCAGTTAACCAAACAGCAATTCCAGTAAGCCAAACAGCAATTCAGTTAACAAACAGCAATCAGTTAACAAAACAATAACAGTTAGCTACAGCATAGTTAACAAACAGCAATTTCCAGTTAACAAGCAGCATTCCAGTTACCAAACACAATTCCATAAGCCAAACTGAATTACAGTTAGCTAAACAGCAATTCCAGTTAACCAAACAGCAATAACAGTTAGCTAAACAGCAATTCCAGTTAACCAAACAGCAATTCCAGTTAACAAAACAGCAATAACAGTTAGCTAAACAGCAATTCCAGTTAACCAAACAGCAATAACAGTTAGCTAAACAGCAATTCCAGTTAACCAAACAGCAATTCCAGTTAACCAAACAGCAATAACAGTTAGCTAAACAGCAATTTCAGTTAACCAAACAGCAATTCCATTTAGCCAAACAGCATAATTCCAGTTAGCCAAACAGCAATTCCAGTTAGCAACAGCAATTCATATTAGCCAAACAGCAATTCTAGTTAGCCAAACAGCAATTCTAGTTAAGCCACAGCAATTCTAGTTGCTAAATAGCAATTCTATTAGCTAAATGCAATTCGCTATATATTTGACCTGGTTTGTCAGCTAGTTCAAGCATAATCTACTCACAAAATATGTACGCTAATCATATTTGATTTCTTCTTCACCTTCAAACGTTTCATATCGACCACTAGTTAAAGCACTCTTTGTGTGATTTGTATGTGATCTGAGCTTCTTCACCTTCAAACGTTTCATATCGACCACTAGTTAAAGCACTCTTTGTGTGATTTGTATGTGATCTGAGCTTCTTCACCTTCAAACGTTTCATATCGACCACTAGTTAAAGCACTCTTTGTGTGATTTGTATGTGATCTGAGCTTCTTCACCTTCAAACGTTTCATATCGACCACTAGTTAAAGCACTCTTTGTGACTTGTATGTTATTTGAGCCTAAGAGCGATCGTACTTTGTGCTAGTTATGCACCTGCAATAGTCAGCACATCCTTCTTCTTCTTTCAAACCTCGATATTGACCACTTGTTAAACCACACTTTTAATTTGTATACAATTTGAGCCTAATAGTGATTGTACTTTGTGCCAGTCATGGGCCTACAAGTAGACTCGAACATCAGATCTCTGCGACGCTCTTTATTTACTAGGGTAGCATCCCTAGAGCCTACATCAGTCGCCTCTTACGACATGCCTTGTAGATTGCAGTGCTATTATTCTATGACAAAACACGTAATTACAAGTACTGTAGTTTTACAAATTACAAAAACAATGACAAAATACAGCAACGTTTCGACCAACAAGGCCTTTATCAAGCAAACGATAAAGGCCTTGTTGGTCGAAACGTTGCTGTATTTTGTCATTGTTTTGTAATTTGTAAAACTACAGTACTTGTAATTACGTGTTTTGCCAATCAAATAGTTTTACTGCAGTTCCATATATATATACTGAATATTATTCTATGCTACGCTTGTGGGCCCCGGCACGACTCGGACCAGCTACACATTTAAAATGTATTTCCTTTTCATTTACTATCTCCTTTACATTACTTTTCAGATCCAGCAGTCATCTGAGCATTTGTCCTTGGACTTGAGGCAGCCATGGCAGTACATTTACAGGTCTGTCTGTGTTGTGGTGTGTCCAGCAGTCATCTGAGCGTTTGTCATTGGACTTAAGGCAGCCATGGCAGTGAATTTACAGTTCTTTCTAAGTTGCAGTGTTCTAATTTAGAGAGTGTTTTCAACATCTGGATATAGGGGTAGGTACTTCTGGCATAGGCCACTGAGTGCAGGGCACTGGATGAGATCCGCCACTGTGTGCATGGCACTGGATGAGATCTGCCACTGAGTGCATGGCACTAGATGAGATCCACCACTGTGTGCATGGCACTGGATGAGATCCGCCACTGTGTGCATGGCACTGGATGAGATCCGCCACTGAGTGCATGGCACTGGATGAGATCCTCCACTGTGTGCATGGCACTGGATGAGATCCTCCACTGAGTGCATGGCACTGGATGAGATCCTCCACTGTGTGCATGGCACTGGCTGAGATCCGCCACTGTGTGCATGGCACTGGATGAGATCATCCACTGAGTGCATGGCACTGGATGAGATCCGCCACTGAGTGCATGGCACTGGATGAGATCCGCCACTGTGTGCATGGTACTGGATGAGATCCTCCACTGAGTGCATGGCACTGGATGAGATCCTCCACTGTGTGCATGGCACTGGATGAGATCTGCCACGAGTGCAGGACATTGGATGAGATCTGCCACTGAGTGCATGGCACTGGATGAGATCCTCCACTGTGTGCAGGACATTGGATGAGATCTGCCACTGAGTGCATGGCACTGGATGAGATCCTCCACTGGGGCATGGCACTGGATGAAATCTGCCACTGAGTGCAGGGCACTGATGAGATCTGCCACTGAGTGCATGGCACTGGATGAGATCCTCCACTGTGTGCATGGCACTGGATGAGATCTGCCACTGAGTGCATGGCACTGGATGAGATCCTCCACTGTGTGCATGGCACTGGATGAGATCTGCCACTGAGTGCAGGGCACTAGATGAGATCTGCCACTGAGTGCATGGCACTGGATGAGATCCTCCACTGTGTGCATGGCACTGGATGAGATCCTCCACTGAGTGCAGGACATTGGATGAGATCTGCCACTGAGTGCAGGGCACTAGATGAGATCTGTCACTGAGTGCAGGACATTGGATGAGATCTGCCACTGAGTGCAGGGCATTGGATGAGATCTGCTACTGAGTGCAGGACATTTGATGAGATGATGTGCGACAGTTTTTTTTTTTGATTGATTGATTAATAGGATCATCATCATTGCATCTCTTTATTAACAGGAAGACCTCAGCTGCGGTGCACGAGCTCCGTAGCACCGGCGAGAGTCCCCGATGTAGTTGTGAAGATGGTTAATCTTTTCTAATGAGTTTTAACAGTGCAGCGGCATTCCAGCCTGCTCTTTTCGATTTGAACTGCCAAATGTTCTTTTACGTGCTCAAATTGAACACGAGACCTACGTGTCCCTATGTTGTGGGGGTACCGGGCCTTGGACAGCTGTTATAATGGGAGGGGCGTTACAAAGCCTATGTCGTGCAAAGTGGGCGGTGGGTCGACAACAATTTGGAAATCTATGATAGGACAGCACAACTTAAATGGTTCAGTCACATAAACAGATAACAAAACAAACAGTGGGAGCTTCAAAGTGCAATGTTAGTTCGATTTCGTGAATAAAAAGCACAAGGCCGTAGACACAAAAAGTGGACAACAGAAATAACAGAGGCAGTGTAAAACACATTGTGCAATATCGCACACAAACACCCGTTATAGAAATCCCTTCTTATCCTGATGCTGTGAGGCAAATTCGGATTAGAGAACAGAAATGGAGGATGAAGAGAAATATAAGGAGATTACCAACAAACAGCGCCCCTCAAAAACAGTGTTACATCGATACAGTGTTACACCGATACAGTGTTACATCGATACAGTGTTACACCGATACAGTGTTACATCGATACAGTGTTACACCGATACAGTGTTACACCGATACAGTGTTACACCGATACAGTGTTACACCGATACAGTGTTACACCGATACAGTGTTACACCGATACAGTGTTACACCGATACAGTGTTACATCGATACAGTGTTACACCGATACAGTGTTACACCGATACAGTGTTACACCGATACAGTGAATAGAAAGCAAAAATGCGTCCAAGCAAAGATGCCAAATATAACAGTGAGAACACTATTTATTCATTATCATGAGGTGCCGTCTCCACATCGAAGGTTGGCTGCAATGAATCTCCAGCATCCTCTGTTTTTCGCCTTGGTGTTGCACTCTGCCAGACTGTAACCTGTCCATTTCTTAAAGTTTCCTCCCACTTATCTCTCGGTCTTTCTCTTGCTCTTCCCCACTCAACTTTCCCCTCTAGTAAATGTTTTATGTCATGGTGTCATGTCTTTTTATGTGCCCAAAATACTTTACTTGTCTGAATTTTATTTCTCTTAATAATTGTTTCTTCATGCCTAGTTTTCCTAAAACTTGTTTATTTGTCTGTTTTTCTGTCCATGAAACTGCCTATTCTTCTATATATCCACATTTCAAATGCATCAATTCTGTCTTCTAACTGCTTGTTCATTGTCCATGTTTCCTAGCCATACATTAATATAGGATAAATATAGCATTTGACAGATTTGGTAGATATACTATTTATTAAACACACACACACACAAATGCAACTTTTAGAGAACTCTTTCTATGCTGATGCTGTGAGAACAAAAACAGCATTTAAGAAAAGAAAGAAATAAGTGCTTCTATATATGAGACAGACATCTCCTTCTTCTCTTCCACCATTTACTTATTTATAGATGTGTTGCGGGGGAGGAGGGTGGCAATGTGGTGATCTTGTGTGTGCTTGATCTGATGTAATTTGTGAGCTGTTATTCATTTTCTTTAGGCTGTTCTTGACGACATTACTCCATCTTTTTCGTGGTCTTCCGCTTGCTACGTACTCGTTATACTTTTTCTATGTGGCTCTTTGGGGTAGGCGATACCAGGACATTTGAGGTGACCACACCATTTAATCAGTGAGACGAATATAAAATACAAATACCAAAGAAAGTGAAACTGGACATTATTTTCCTCTTATATTCATCGCATATATAGAACTGAGATCTATATATTAGAGCACACATGGTTAATCACCGAAGTGCGATGATGAAGATGATGTTGTTCCTATCAATCAATCAATCACTCAATTAGATTCTGAGTTCTGAAGTCTGAAAGTTTCAGGGAACAAGAGACAAGATATGAAATCAAAGAAATATGAGAAGTAAATGATGCGTGTAACATTCTGTTATCAAATTTGGAAACAAGGAAGATGGCATGAAATATTTTATAATAGTAGAAGTTTGCACGGCAGGATGTCGGGTTACGAATTATAAGATAAGTGGTGGCAAGAAGAATGTTCGATTGCTCATTAGATGGGATGTAGATGTATTGAGGAGAGTAGGTTACAGATTAAGAGGTTTGGTGGTGACATGGAGAGTATTAGATTACAAATTAGAGGTTTGGTGGTGACATGGAGAGTATTAGATTACAAATTAGAGGTTTGGTGGTGACATGGAGAGTGTTAGATTACAAATTAGAGGTTTGGTGGTGACATGGAGAGTGTTAGATTACAAATTAGAGGTTTGGTGGTGACATGGGGAGTGTTAGATTACAAATTAGAGAAAATATGACGGCTCCGAGAGTATCTTTCTTTCTTTTTTTTCCAATCCTGTTTTGCCTTACAGCGTCAGGTCAAGAAGAGATTTCTAAAACGGGCCTTTTTGTGCGCTTCGTAGATATTGTCTTTCGTCGCCTCTGGTATCTCTGAGATCCATCTTTTACATGACCGGACTTTTGCTTCATACCCATTGTATTGGAGCAGAATTGCTCTTTGAGGTGCATTGTCTGTTGGTAATCTGCTTATGTGGCCGAACAATTTAATTGTTTTTGTTTCTTGATTAAGTTTAGTAGTGATGTTGTACTCATTTTTTTCCTAATGTATTCATTTCTCAACCGGTCTCTTCTTGTTACACCCAGCATTCTGTGTAGACACTTTATCTCTGTCGTGACTAGTTTTCTTCTATCATTTGATGTCAAGAGTCCAGGTTTGACATTGATAGCATATTGTGGGGAGAAATATTGTGTTGAACATTGCTCATTTTGTGTCCATGGTGACATGTTTTGCATTTTAAAATTGACGCCATTTGTCCTATCATTTGATTTGCTTTGTTGCATCTATGTGGGATTTCATAAGTTATTTTTCCATTTGCTGAAAAAATGCTCGCCAGGTATGTGAAGTCTTTTACTTGTTTTAATAGGTCATTGTCGATGGAGATATTGGTAGTGCTTTCCTCTCTGACGAATGTCATTACTTCGGTTGTGTCGATGTTTATTCTCATGTTGTATTCATTACATGCTACCAGGAGTCTGTTAATGTGTTGTTGTCTAAGTTAAACGTTAGACGAGACGCCAGACAGACAGCGCAGAGTCCATCCTCCCACATAAATAATAACAGTACGGTCCTCATCATCAAGTAGCTTGTCCATTCAGGAACTTCACTCCCAAGATAGGAATGACAACTCTCTATTCTGTGGAAGATGCCCGTAACCAGCATCAGTCGTTCGCAGCTTGTCAATAACATCCTGCCCCAATCGTCTTCTAGGTCTTCCTCTCATTCTTCCTCAAGGCACTGTTTTATAGAATTATCTTCTTCAGGTACTCGCGTTGTTTGATATGTCCGAAATAGTAGCCAGACAATTACGTACATGATAATTACAAACAAGACAATTGCGAACATGACAATTGCAAACATGACAATTGCGTCCATGACAATCGCACACGTAGTGAGCACAGATTTAGTATTTTTTCTGTTTGTGGAAATGGTGACTGCATCTCTTAACAAATGTTCATCTGTAGGGGTAGTCCAGAGAAGCACACAGAGGGTTAGAGATTAGTAACAACACTAAGAGTGTTTAGATAAACATTGTGAAATAACACAACACAGAGAATGTTTAGATTACAAATTAGAAAAGCTGTGCCTGAATAGATTACATTTAGATTCAAAATTAAAATAGGAAATCCCAGGGAGGACATCGATATTATAATTTGAGTTAGATGTTTGACTAGAGATTACTAATTAGGATAGAGTCAAGCGTGAGAACACCAGTATGAAACTTCTAATGTCGAATGTTATAAATTCTCATTTCCGTTGCTAGGACTTGTGAAATGTGATCCCTAGCAACGAAATAGGAATTTCAGTGTAGATGGGAAGGGGAATAATTTAGAGATGTATGGAAGGGTAGGTTGATGAAATCATTACCTTCTCCATCTTGGGACTAGTCTAGATTCGAAAAACAAGTTCGTTTAATCTCTGTACATAGCTAACGTTTTTTTTGTGAAAGTAATAATTAAATGTAACGTTTTAAAATGAACACAGTTGGATCTTGTTGAAATGGATAGTTGTGGAAACTGGAGAAACCAATTTTATACCATCTTATGTTAAGTTATGTTATGCGATGGGCGCCATAGCACATTGGGCATTCCCATGCGTGCCCAGTCCACCCCTGCAGCAGCCATCCTAAAGTCCATCTGCCCGTACCCATGAGAACTTACTTACTTACTTAATCCCGTCATGCCTAGTGACACATGGGGCTTCAGAAAGGACTTTCCATGCTCTCCTGTCCCGTGCAACCTTCAGCGCAGAGCCCACGTCAGAGATGCGGTGTCCAGTTCCTCTTCCATCATGCGCCTCCATGTTGTCCGTGGTCTGCCTTTCTTTCTCTTTCCTCTGGTGTCCAAGTGAGGGCTATCCTTGCAGGCATTTCTTGTCTCATTCTCATAACATGTCCGAGCCATTTCCATCTTCTCTTTTTGAGTATGTCATTCATTGCCTCTTGTCTTGTGTCTTGGAGTAGTTGGTTATTGGATATTTTAACTGGCCAAAAGATTCCCAAGATTCTGCGAAGACAAGAGTGGTGGAAAACTGACAGCCTGCTAGTATCTCCTTTGGTCATCCTCCAACACTCCGATCCGTAGAGCAAAACTGGCAAAACAATGCTTTTATAGAGTTTAAGCTTTGTGGTCCTATTGTAGATTTTGGACTTCCATACTGGTTTCATTCTGGCAAAAGCGGTTCTGGCCTTACTCAGACGTGATTTTATATCTTCCTCTGTGCCACCATTTAGTGTCAGTACGCTACAAAGATATGTAAACTGCTCAACCCTTTCCAGTGTTTCATCTTCTAACATTACTGGTTGTTGGATTTCACTGTTTGTCATAATTTTTGTTTTTCCTGTGTTTGTTTTGAGGCCTACTGTCTTTGCCGTGCTGTGAAGTATTGTACTTTTCTCTTGTATATGTTCATATTTGTGTGACACCAGGGCTATATCATCTGCAAAGTCCAGGTCCTCAAGCATCTTGAAAGGGGTCCATCTTATTCCTCTTGGTGCTTGTTGTTTTATGGCATTTTTAGCACCCAGTCAGGTATCTCAAGACCGCTGAACATCGAGAGCATTTTTTTCCTTTTGAAGTTTTTGTTGTTGTCTAAGTTAAACGTTAGACGAGACGCCAGACAGACAGCGCAGAGTCCATCCTCCCACATAAATAATAACAGTACGGTCCTCATCATCAAGTAGCTTGTCCATTCAGGAACTTCACTCCCAAGATAGGAATGACAACTCTCTATTCTGTGGAAGATGCCCGTAACCAGCATCAGTCGTTCGCAGCTTGTCAATAACATCCTGCCCCAATCGTCTTCTAGGTCTTCCTCTCATTCTTCCTCAAGGCACTGTTTTATAGAATTATCTTCTTCAGGTACTCGCGTTGTTTGATATGTCCGAAATAGTAGCCAGACAATTACGTACATGATAATTACAAACAAGACAATTGCGAACATGACAATTGCAAACATGACAATTGCGTCCATGACAATCGCACACGTAGTGAGCACAGATTTAGTATTTTTTCTGTTTGTGGAAATGGTGACTGCATCTCTTAACAAATGTTCATCTGTAGGGGTAGTCCAGAGAAGCACACAGAGGGGGTTAGAGATTAGGTAACAACACTAAGAGTGTTTAGATAAACATTGTGAAATAACACAACACAGAGAATGTTTAGATTACAAATTAGAAAAGCTGTGCCTGAATAGATTACATTTAGATTCAAAATTAAAATAGGAAATCCCAGGGAGGACATCGATATTATAATTTGAGTTAGATGTTTGACTAGAGATTACTAATTAGGATAGAGTCAAGCGTGAGAACACCAGTATGAAACTTCTAATGTCGAATGTTATAAATTCTCATTTCCGTTGCTAGGACTTGTGAAATGTGATCCCTAGCAACGAAATAGGAATTTCAGTGTAGATGGGAAGGGGAATAATTTAGAGATGTATGGAAGGGTAGGTTGATGAAATCATTACCTTCTCCATCTTGGGACTAGTCTAGATTCGAAAAACAAGTTCGTTTAATCTCTGTACATAGCTAACGTTTTTTTTGTGAAAGTAATAATTAAATGTAACGTTTTAAAATGAACACAGTTGGATCTTGTTGAAATGGATAGTTGTGGAAACTGGAGAAACCAATTTTATACCATCTTATGTTAAGTTATGTTATGCGATGGGCGCCATAGCACATTGGGCATTCCCATGCGTGCCCAGTCCACCCCTGCAGCAGCCATCCTAAAGTCCATCTGCCCGTACCCATGAGAAGTTGATTAGTAATTTTATTCTCTCTCTCTCTCTCTCTCTCTCTCTCTTTCACGAAGACGACACTGTCTGGTACGTCCAAACGTAACTTCTGTTCTCACAATCGTTCTAGTGTCTGAGACACGTCCATATCATATCAATGAGAGCGTACGCATTGATGATATCGGCTCTGTCAAAACTTTTGCCCGTTTAGATCAAGGCATTCTATGCAAAACAGTCAGCACGTTCGTTAGCCTGCACTCCAGCATGTTCAGATGTGTACATCCAAGTCAGTGTACTGAGATGTGATCTCTAAATGATGTTAACCCATTCCGTGCACGAAATTCGAGATCTAATCCTGTGAAGCATGTTCATTGAGTCTGATATGATAATCGTATGGTTGACTTGTTGCTCAGCCACCCATGAGAGAGCCCTGGAGCCAGCGGTAATCTCCATAGTTGTTGTTATCCCGAAAGCGCCTCAGTCCTCATAAAGTGTGCTACCGTTTAGTTGCGTTGAATAAGCCCACGATGATCTGGGTTCGCGTCTGTCAGTTTCTACGTCTGGAGTGTGGTAAAGTTTATTAATTTGATGAAATTTATGCTGGAAAATGTAAGCAAAAATTAATTATGAAGCATCTGTCATTTCAGTGTGGTAGTAAATATTTTCAGTGTGGTAGTAAATATTTTCAGTGTGGTAGTAAATATTTTCAGTGTGGTAGTAAATATTTTCAGTGTGGTAGTAAATATTTTCAGTGTGGTAGTAAATATTTTCAGTGTGGTAGTAAATATTTTCAGTGTGGTAGTAAATATTTTCAGTGTGGTAGTAAATATTTTCAGTGTGGTAGTAAATATTTTCAGTGTGGTAGTAAATATTTTCAGTGTGGTAGTAAATATTTTCAGTGTGGTAGTAAATATTTTCAGTGTGGTAGTAAATATTTTCAGTGTGGTAGTAAATATTTTCAGTGTGGTAGTAAATATTTTCAGTGTGGTAGTAAATATTTTCAGTGTGGTAGTAAATATTTTCAGTGTGGTAGTAAATATTTTCAGTGTGGTAGTAAATATTTTCAGTGTGGTAGTAAATATTTTCAGTGTGGTAGTAAATATTTTCAGTGTGGTAGTAAATATTTTCAGTGTGGTAGTAAATATTTTCCCGTGTGTAGTAAATATTGCAGTGTGGTAGACAATATTTTCAAATCGATAGCGTAAAGTCATGTTTCAAGAAACGAATACGGTAAAGTCATGTCTTAGAACGAATACCGTAAGTCATGTCTTAAAACAAATACGAGAGTCATGTCTTAAGAACAAAACGCGTAAAGTCATGTCTTAAGAAACAAATACGCGTAAGAGTCATGTCTTAAGAAACAAATACGCGTAAGAGTCATGTCTTAAGAAACAAATACGCGTAAGAGTCATGTCTTAAGAAACAAATACGCGTAAGAGTCATGTCTTAAGAAACAAATACGCGTAAGAGTCATGTCTTAAGAAACAAATACGCGTAAGAGTCATGTCTTAAGAAACAAATAAGCGTAAGAGTCATGTCTTAAGAAACAAATACGCGTAAGAGTCATGTCTTAAGAAACGAATACGCGTAAGAGTCATGTCTTAAGAAACAAATACGCGTAAGAGTCATGTCTTAAGAAACAAATACGCGTAAGAGTCATGTCTTAAGAAACGAATACGCGTAAGAGTCATGTCTTAAGAAACGAATACGCGTAAGAGTCATGTCTTAAGAAACAATCGCGTAAGAGTCATGTCTTAAGAAACGAATACGCGTAAGAGTCATGTCTTAAGAAACAAATACGCGTAAGAGTCTTGTCTTAAGAAACAAATACGCGTAAGAGTCATGTCTTAAGAAACAAATACGCGTAAGAGTCATGTCTTAAGAAACAAATACGCGTAAGAGTCATGTCTTAAGAAACAAATACGCGTAAGAGTCATGTCTTAAGAAACAAATACGCGTAAGAGTCATGTCTTAAGAAACAAATACGCGTAAGAGTCATGTCTTAAGAAACAATACGGTAAGAGTCATGTCTTAAGAAACGAATACGCTGTAAGAGTCATGTCTTAAGAAACAATACGCGTAAGAGTCTTGTCTTAAGAAACAATACGGTAAGAGTCATGTCTTAAGAAACAATACGCGTAAGAGTCTTGTCTTAAGAAACGAATACGCGTAAGAGTCATGTCTTAGAGAAACAATACGCTGTAGAGTCATGTCTTAAGAAACGAATACGCGTAAGAGTCTGTCTTAGAAACGAATACGCGTAAAAGTCATGTCTTAAGAACAATACGCGAGAGTCATGTCTTAAGAAACGAATACGCGTAAGAGTCATGTCTTAAGAAACGAATACGCGTAAGAGTCATGTCTTAAGAAACAAATACGCGTAAGAGTCTGTCTTAGAAACAATACGGTAAAGTCATGTCTTAAGAAACGAATACGCGTAAGAGTCATGTCTTAAGAAACAAATACGCGTAAGAGTCATGTCTTAAGAAACAAATACGCGTAAGAGTCATGTCTTAAGAAACAAATACGCGTAAGAGTCATGTCTTAAGAAACAAATACGCGTAAGAGTCATGTCTTAAGAAACAAATACGCGTAAGAGTCATGTCTTAAGAAACAAATACGCGTAAGAGTCATGTCTTAAGAAACAAATACGCGTAAGAGTCATGTCTTAAGAAACAAATACGCGTAAGAGTCATGTCTTAAGAAACAAATACGCGTAAGAGTCATGTCTTAAGAAACGAATACGCGTAAGAGTCATGTCTTAAGAAACGAATACGCGTAAGAGTCATGTCTTAAGAAACAAATACGCGTAAGAGTCATGTCTTAAGAAACAAATACGCGTAAGAGTCTTGTCTTAAGAAACGAATACGCGTAAGAGTCATGTCTTAAGAAACGAATACGCGTAAGAGTCATGTCTTAAGAAACAATACGTAAGAGTCATGTCTTAAGAAACAAATACGCGTAAGAGTCATGTCTTAAGAAACAAATACGCGTAAGAGTCATGTCTTAAGAAACGAATACGCGTAAGAGTCATGTCTTAAGAAACAAATACGCGTAAGAGTCATGTCTTAAGAAACGAATACGCGTAAGAGTCATGTCTTAAGAAACGAATACGCGTAAGAGTCATGTCTTAAGAAACGAATACGCGTAAGAGTCATGTCTTAAGAAACGAATAAGATAGGGGCCCGATAGGTGCTGCTGGGACCCGAAAGGGGAAGAAAGAATATGAAGCAATGTCTACTTGTCAGGCATGTCACAAGAGGCGGCTAAGGAGGGTCGGTCGTGGAGCTAGCTACCTCAACCCGTAGAAAAAATTAAGCCAACATCTTCAACAAACATGGACAGTAATAAGAAATAACCTACAACCATCCGAACCAGGTGAACGTGCCCCAACAGGGAGGCAAATGTATCTCCGGGAAAGCCGAAAGGATCCAATGGTGCCGACTAACCTTCTTTCCATTCCGAAAACGGTCAAAATTGATTGCTGGAACGTGATAACGTTTCTTGAGCAGGGCAAAACAATCCAGCTCGCAACAGAGAAGAAGAACTACGGGATAGACATTCTGAGAATCTCCGAAACAAGATGGAAAGGTATAGACAACATTAAACTACACACAGGCGAAGATATTAAAAGGATAAATAAAACATGAAAAGAATTGGAAGGGATATCGAGGCATAGGAAGAGCTGAAAGAAATTTGTTGAAGACCTGTGCTCCGTTGGGAGCTGAAAGGTGAAGAAGAAGAAAAAGTGAATGTTTTAACAAGTCTTTGTGATTTTATTGGTTTGCGCCTAGAACGAGAAACCATTGAAGTCTTCGTTCATGAGCTTCTACGCATGTCAGACAGACACATCCGTAACATGTCGGCCCAAGTAAATGCTAGGGTTTGTCTGACCTGCCAATCCTTTACATTTTGTTTCCTTTTTTAGCATTAACGTCCGACCGTCTTTAACTATCACATTCTAACCACTCACAACAACAGTCACAACAACAGTCACAACAACAGTCACAACAACAGTCACAACAACACTCACAACAACAGTCACAACACCACTCACAACACCACTCACAACAACACAACAACACGTCACACAACACACAACAACACTACAACAACACTACAACAACACTCACAACAACACTCACAACACTCACAACAACAGTCACAACAACACTCACAACAACAGTCACAAACACTCACACAACACTCCAACAACACTCACAACAACAGTCACAACAACACTCACAACAACACTCACAACAACAGTCACAACAACACTCACAACAACACTCACAACAACAGTCACAACAACACTCACAACAACAGATGTATGATCTTTTATAAGGAACATTCTTCTTCATCCTCCGCCCATAGGTCCGCAACCAAGGCCGTCCAAGCTCGCCTATTCAAGACCAACTTTTTCAGATCTCTCCCCTCCCCATTTTCTTGCACTTCGTCTCCAACTTCCGTCTCCAGGTGTTCCTAGATCTTTCCCTACCTCTATTACCCTGGTGGTTCCATCGGAAAGCCTATCTTGTGAAGCTGTTAGGGATTTCCTCAGTGTGTGTCCTTTCCATCGCCACTTCTGCTCCTTAAGTAACATGCTCTTGCTTTTTCTATTTTATATGTGCATACATCGATTGACTAATACTTTACACAACAGGAATATTACCGAATTTCTGTCCAGCATTTGCTTCTTCTTCTTCTTTCTTCTCTTCCCCCTCCTCCTTTCCTCCTCCTCCTCCTTCCTCCTTCTGCTTCTTTTCTCCTTCGTTTTCGTTCTCTTCTTCTTTCTTCGAACGCTTCACATCGACTACTTGTTAACCAGTCGAACGCTTCACATCGACTACTTGTTAACCAATCGAACGCTTCACATCGACTACTTGTTAACCAGTCGAACGCTTCACATCGACCACTTGTTAACCAATCGAACGCTTCACATCGACTACTTGTTAACCAGTCGAACGCTTCCCATCGACTACTTGTTAACCAGTCGAACGCTTCACATCGACTACTTGTTAACCAGTCGAACGCTTCACATCGACTACTTGTTAACCAGTGGAACGCTTCACATCGACTACTTGTTAACCAGTCGAACGCTTCACATCGACTACTTGTTAACCAGTCGAACGCTTACATCGACTGTAACCAGTCGAAGCTCACATCGACTACTTGTTAACCAGTCGAACGCTTCACATCGACTACTTGTTAACCAATCGAACGCTTCACATCGACTACTTGTTAACCAATCGAACGCTTCACATCGACTACTTGTTAACCAGTCGAACGCTTCACATCGACTACTTGTTAACCAGTCGAACGCTTCACATCGACTACTTGTTAACCAGTCGAACGCTTCACATCGACTACTTGTTAACCAGTCGAACGCTTCACATCGACTACTTGTTAACCAGTCGAACGCTTCACATCGACTACTTGTTAACCAGTCGAACGCTTCACATCGACTACTTGTTAACCAGTCGAACGCTTCACATCGACTACTTGTTAACCAGTCGAACGCTTCACATCGACTACTTGTTAACCAGTCGAACGCTTCACATCGACTACTTGTTAACCAGTCGAACGCTTCACATCGACTACTTGTTAACCAGTCGAACGCTTCACATCGACTACTTGTTAACCAGTCGAACGCTTCACATCGACTACTTGTTAACCAGTCGAACGCTTCACATCGACTACTTGTTAACCAATCGAACGCTTCACATCGACTACTTGTTAACCAGTCAACGCTTTCATCGACTACTTGTTAACCAGTCGAACGCTTCATCGACTACTTGTTAACCAGTCGAACGCTTACATCGACTACTTGTTAACCAGTCGAACGCTTCACATCGACTACTTGTTAACCAGTCGAACGCTTCACATCGACTACTTGTTAACCAGTCAGAACGCTCACATCGACTACTTGTAACCAGTCGAACGCTTCACATCGACTACTTGTTAACCAGTCGAACGCTTCACATCGACTACTTGTTAACCAGTCGAACGCTTCACATCGACTACTGTTAACCAGTGAACGCTTCCATCGACTACTTGTTAACCTGAACGCTTCATCGACTACTTGTTAACCATCGAATGCTTACATCGACTACTTGTTAACCAGTCGAACGCTTCACATCGACTACTTGTTAACCAGTCAAGCTCACATCGACCACTTGTAACCAGTGGAACGCTTCACATCGACTACTTGTTAACCAGTCGAACGCTTCACATCGACTACTTGTTAACCAGTCGAACGCTTCACATCGACTACTTGTTAACCAGTCGAACGCTTCACATCGACTACTTGTTAACCAGTCTTTGTGTTTTGTATGTGATCAAGTCTAAGAGTGAATTGACGCTGTGTCAGTTATGCGCATACACTTTAGATTTCTGCGACGCTTTTTATTTACTAGGGTAACTTTCCTAGATCATTACTGTAGTCACCTCTTACGACATGCCTTGTGGGTTGTAGTGTTAATATTCTTTGCTCCTCTTAAGAGCCCCAACAACAGACAGGCGGGCCTAGCACTTGCTATTCCAGCATGTGTTTTGTTCGGGCTAGCTCTCTCTCTCTCTACTTAGTAAAAGAAAATATTTACAATGATTACATTGAACTACGTGTTTGACCTTTCTGCAGGAAAGTCTTATAGCTTCGTTCTAGACACTGTACTTTTGTCTGTGTGAAAAACGTTGTGAATAAGAATGGTCGACAACGTTAAAGAATTAGGTAGACTCAGTCTCATCGACTAAAATGAAAGATTGGAACAAATTGCTTCCCCTTACTTTCTTTCCTGGTGTTCTATTTACACTGAACAAATGCAATATTCATTTGTTCATTCAACATATTTGTCTGTCTTGTTTTATGATGCAACATCAGTTTATTGACCTCTTTCTCTCAGTAGGAAATAGGTTATACGTCCCGTAGTTTGTTGTCAGGGCTCGTAAGGGGAGCAATGAATAGTAACACTGCGACTTACAAGACATGTTTATAAGAGGCAACTGAGGTAGGTGCCTAGGGAAGCTACCCTAGTAAATAAAAACGTCGCAGAAATTGGATGCTGGCCTATTTGTAGGCGGATAACTGTCACAATGTACAATCGAATTTAGGCTCAGATCACCTATAAGTCACAAGAACGGTTAACAAGTGAAACGTTCGAAGACGATTAAATCTGCTTCTGACAAAATGTATCCAAGTAATGAAGAAGATAAATATCATCCCTGACAAAATGTATCCAAGCAATGAAGAAGATAAATATCATCCCTGACAAAATGTATCCAAGCAATGAAGAAGATAAATATCATCCCTGACAAAATGTGTCCAAGCAATGAAGAAGATAAATATCATCCCTGACAAAATGTGTCCAAGCAATGAAGAAGATAAATATCATCCCTGACAAAATGTGTCCAAGCAATGAAGAAGATAAATATCATCCCTTACAAAATGTGTCCAAGCAATGAAGAAGATAAATATCATCCCTGACAAAATGTGTCCAAGTAATGAAGAAGATAAATATCATCCCTGACAAAATGTATCCAAGCAATGAAGAAGATAAATATCATCCCTGACAAAATGTGTCCAAGCAATGAAGAAGACAAATATCATCCCTGACAAAATGTATCCAAGTAATGAAGAAGATAAATATCATCCCTGACAAAATGTATCCAAGCAATGAAGAAGATAAATATCATCCCTGACAAAATGTGTCCAAGCAATGAAGAAGATAAATATCATCCCTGACAAAATGTATCCAAGCAATGAAGAAGACAAATATCATCCCTGACAAAATGTATCCAAGTAATGAAGAAGATAAATATCATCCCTGACAAAATGTATCCAAGTAATGAAGAAGACAAATATCATCCCTGACAAAATGTGTCCAAGCAATGAAGAAGACAAATATCATCCCTGACAAAATGTGTCCAAGCAATGAAGAAGACAAATATCATCCCTGACAAAATGTGTCCAAGCAATGAAGAAGACAAATATCATCCCTGACAAAATGTATCCAAGTAATGAAGAAGATAAATATCATCCCTGACAAAATGTGTCCAAGCAATGAAGAAGACAAATATCATCCCTGACAAAATGTATCCAAGTAATGAAGAAGATAAATATCATCCCTGACAAAATGTATCCAAGTAATGAAGAAGACAAATATCATCCCTGACAAAATGTGTCCAAGCAATGAAGAAGACAAATATCATCCCTGACAAAATGTATCCAAGCAATGAAGAAGATAAATATCATCCCTGACAAAATGTGTCCAAGCAATGAAGAAGACAAATATCATCCCTGATATAAAATAGCTGATATTAATTAAACTGTGTAAAAAAAAATGAAAGATATATTGTAACAAAATTAGAAAGAACGATTGAAGCAGAATGGAAAATATTATTGTGATAAAGTTGAAAGAAAGATTAATAAAAAAAATTGGAAAGGTTATACGCAATAAAAATGAGATGATGAATTGGAAGAAATTGGCAAGAAGAATTGGGACAAAATTGGAATAAATATTGTGAGAAAACGGTAAGAATGATTGTGATAAAATCGGAAGAATGATTGTGATAAAATGGGAAGAATGTTTGTGACAAAATAGGAATCATGGATCGTGATAAAATAGGAAGAATGGATGTGATAAAATAGGAATCATGGATCGTGATAAAATAGGAAGAATGATTGTGATAAAATGGGAAGAATGGATGTGATAAAATGGGAAGAATGTTTGTGACAAAATGGGACGAATGGATGTGATAAAATGGGAAGAATGGATGTGATAAAATGGGAAGAATGGATGTGATAAAATGGGAAGAATGGATGTGATAAAATGGGAAGAATGGATGTGATAAAATGGGAAGAATGGATGTGATAAAATAAGAAGACTGGATGTGATATAATTGAAATAATGAACGGGAAAAACTGGAAATACTAAATGGGACAAAACGAAAATAATAATTGTGACACAATTAAAATAATGAATTTGACAAAATGGAAAAACTATTTTTAGTAAAATTGAAAAGAGTGTCACAACATATTCAGAAATGGTTGGCAAACATTTTTGAAAAGAGATTTATATCAACATGAAAGTGTCGATCTCTTTCTCTGATGCTACAAATCAGGAATTGTGGTAAATAATGAGAGAAATGGGATTTCCATTGCATTTAATGCAGATCATAACAGAATATATAGTGATATCACTTTATAGTGATCAAATGGCGGCTGTAAGAACATGTGATGATACATCAGATTGGTTTGACATGGCAGGGAGTCAGACAGGGCACATTTTGTCGCCTTGTCTGTTTTACATATATACAGAGAACATCCTGGTGAATGTTACAGAAGATAGCGGAAAAGAACATTGCGATCCTTTTGTGGTCGAAGGAAGAGAAATACATGGAGTAAGATATGCTGACCATACAGTGTTGTTGTGTCAACATCACAAAAGAGATTAAGAAAGTATTAGGAGAAGTGAACGAAAGTAAAACTCTTTCTCTGTGATTTCTCTGAAATATTGTTATCTTCTTTCTTCCTTATCTTTGTAACAGTTTTCTATATTCTACTACTGATATCTTTACAGAGAAAAGAACACACTCTTCTCCTCTACAACAGCTTGATATTAACGAGTGTTGGCTGTTAAAGAGCATAAAAACAAGGACAATTAAATATTTCTGATAAATAAAACAACAAGAGGGCATAGAGAAGATAATTTTGGAGGTAATGGTACCGGAAGAAGAATGAGAGGAAAACCTAGAAAATGATGGGTGCAAGATGTCATTGGCGATCTGAGAATGACTGCTGCTGACGACGATCAACTTACACTGAACAGAGAGTTTTTCAGGATTGCTGTCATGGGGGCTAAGTTCTGGAAGGGACAAGCTACTTGATGATGATGATGATATCCCTACTACTACTATACAAACTAATGCTGCAATTGTTAATAATATTAGTACTACTATTACTACTACTATCCCAATCACTACCAATATCACTGAATTGCTACTACACTGCTACTACTACTACTACTACTACTACCTACTACTACTACTACTACTGCTGCTACTACTACTACTACTACCTACATTGCTCCCTACTACTCTACTGCTGCTACTCTACTAATGCTACACATTCTACTACTCTACTGCTACTACTACACACCTGATGCTGCTGCTACTACTCTCTGCTGCCACTACTACTACTCTACTACTACTACTGTTGCTGCTGCTACGACTGCTAATACTACTACTACTACTTCTGCTACTACTGCTGCTACTGCTGCTACTATTACTACTACTGCTGCTACTACTACTACTACTACTATTACTACTACTACTCATCATCATCACATAGCAAGTCCTGAGCATAATTTTGCCATCCCAACAGACCTCCGGATTTACTCTCTTTCGTAAGGCCAGATGTTCAGCCTCTGCAGCCGTTATGTTCAAACCATCAGTTACATCCTGAATTCATCTTCTCCGTGGTCTTCCTGTTCTTCTCTTTGCCGGTATGCCTTCTCCTTGTGATGGTCTTCTCCAGCCCTTCAAGTCTTTTTAAATGTTCAAAATAGCTTGATTTGCTCTTTCTTATTTGTAGCATCAGCCAGTTCCCTTTGACCCTCAGCTCTTTCTGTATAAATCTACCCGTTCTCCTCTCCGTCCACGGTACACGGATGACACCTCTGTAACACCCATATTCAAAAGCACATATATGTTTCTGCACGTCCTTATTAAATGTACATGTCTCACATCCATACGATGCCACTGTAAATATGCATGCACTTGACACTCCGATCTCTGTCTTCCTATCTGCTCCGTTACACATCGTTTTCAGAGATTAAATTTTTTTGTAAACCATGTCTGTTCTTCTCCTTCCATTTCCATCATCCCATTTCCATCATCCCATTTCCATCATCCCATTTCCATCATCCCATTTCCATCATCCCATTTCCATCATCCCATTTCCATCATCCCATTTCCATCTGTTTTAAAGGGTTTTAAAGCCGAAGGATTGACTTCACTGTATCGGATTTACCAGATATGGCTCGGTCCCTCTCCGCAGAAATGGCACGCCAACTGCCGAGAATATTGTACAAAGCACGAACTCCGTCTAATGTTAGCAGTGAACCAAGATACTCTATACTGCACCATCTACCCTCTCTCCGTTAATTAAAATATCTTTTGTTATGTTCGTTTTATCCGCTGTCACGATTTATGCGTTTGCCACATTGAGATACATATTATTTCTTTCGTTTCCATCGTTCACTTCTCCTAATACTTTCTTAATCTCTTTTTGTGATGTTGACAGCAACAACACCGTATGGTCAGCATATCTTACTCCATGTATTTCTCTTCCTTCGACCACAAAAGGATCGCAATGTTCTTTTCCGCTATCTTCTGTAACATTCACCAGGATGTTCTCTGTATATATGTAAAACAGACAAGGCGACAAAATGTGCCCTGTCTGACTCCCTGCCATGTCAAACCAATCTGATGTATCATCACATGTTCTTACAGCCGCCATTTGATCACTATAAAGTGATATCACTATATATTCTGTTATGATCTGCATTAAATGCAATGGAAATCCCATTTCTCCCATTATTTACCACAATTCCTGATGTTCTACACAATCAAATGCGTTTGAGTAGTCAATAAAGCATGAGTATAAATCTACATTATACTCTCTAGATTTTTCTATGATTGTTCTCATGTTAAATATTAAGGAGAAAGGGTGTAGACTCAAGAGAGGCAGATCATGGCTGAGTCAGGCGGAAGATACGCTTAGGAAAATATGTGATCCTTCCGGAATTGAAACAGGAGAGGAATGGGTTGCTGTGCCGCCTCAATTTCCGACTGCTTTCACCGTTATTACATCTATTAAGAAAAACTGCGAACAAAATAATCTATCACTGCTAAACGTGGAGGTGGAGGCTCTCTTGAATGGCATCATCAATGATACAGATATGGTTATTTACACCGACGGTTCAGTCATTCGCCAACAACGCTGTGCGTGGGCTTTTTTAGCACGCTCAGGAGGAAAATTAATAAGAGAGGCCAGTGGGGCCTACGCGACAACCACAAGTAGCTTGACAATGGAGGTTCGGGCGGTTAGGGAGGCGGTGAACTGGTTGGCATCTCACAATTACTCTCGTGTTTTCATACTCAGTGACTCCATGAGCATGGTTCGTAAAGTCGAATAAGGTAAGGTGAGACGCAACTGGGTGGAGGTACTGGTACAGACAATGATAAAAGAAATCACCTTTATTTTTGTCCCTGGGCACCCAGGAGTTAGGGGTAATGAACGAGCTGATAGATTGCCTGGCTTAGCTACAATATCAGAGGAGCTGCAATGGATCGAAGTGACATTCTTCACGCATTGAGAGAGTCTTTCCGAACAGAGGAGTTTCAGGGCTGTGAATCCCACTCGCTGACCAGATTGAAAGAGATGGGTGTCAATATTGGTGCGGCCCGAAAAGAACGACATATTAAATATGCAAAGAGATTGATTAATCAACATCGAACTGGCGTGTTGGGTCACTGGACGCTGCTGGATTTGCTGAGGCGGAGATCGGAGCACCTATGGACATGTCCGGAGTGCTATGATGATAGTCCTCATATAACTGATAACTGATGTTAAATATATGGTCACGTGTACCTCTTCCGTTTAAACCCAGCTTGTGTTATGTTGATATTTTCTTCCATTTTCTTATACATTCTTTCTATAATAATTTTTAATAAGATTTTACTTGCGACACTGCTACTGCTACTGCTACTGCTACTGCTACTATCATCATCAAACATCTTGTTCTAAGCAGTATTTTGCCACCCTAACAGTTCTTGGAAATTTCTCTCCTTCATATATCAGGCATGTGCAGCAGTCAGTCTCAAATCATCAGTTACATCATGAATCCATCTTCTTCGTGGTCTTCCTCTTCTCCTTATTGAAGGGATGCATCCTTCTATAATGGTCTCCTCCGACGTTTTGTTTCTTTTTATATGTCCAAAATACTTTAATTTTCTCATTCTTATATGTAGCATCAGTCAGTTTTCTTTTGATTTTGAGTTCTTTGTGAATATACCTATTTGTTCTCTTCTCTGTCCGTGATATACAGATGACTCTTCTGTAAAATTTATATTGAAAAGCACTTATATGTTTTCCATTGCCTTGTAAAAGTCCATGCTCTACACCTGCATTTTGCCACTGGAAATATTCATGCACTTAATATGTTGATCTGTGTATTCTTATCAGTTCCGTTCTATACTGTTTTTATTTGTTTAATTTTTTGTAAAGTCATGTTTGTTCATCATTTAATTTCCTTCGTCCATTTTCCATCCTTTGTAATCACGGAAACAAGATATTCAAAACTGATCATATTTTGTATTTAATCTCCGTTTACAAAAATATGATTTGTCATGTTTGCCGTATCAGTTGTCATTATATTTGTTTTTGCCACATTGAGATATTGATTTTGTTTGACGTTTTTCTCTTGCGCTTCGATTATTAAATGATCAATCCATTTTTGTGATGTTGACAGTAACACTGTATCGGTAGTAGTACTACTTAGGATCAAATTTGCATTTTTGGAAGGGTTTGAGCTGTGGTCACCTTGTCGATAGTTATATCAAGTAAGCAACTTTTTCTTCTGCTTCGAACGCTCCATATCTGTTAACCATTCTTTGTGACTTATAGGTGATCTGAGCCTAAGATTGATTGTACGTTGTGACAGTTATCCGTCTACAAGTAGGGCACCACATCCGATTTCTGCGATGCTTTTTATTTAAGAGGGTAGCTTCCCTAGGCTTCTACCTCAGTCGTCTCTTACTTCTTTTGCTTCTTTTGCGGGCACCGGCACCACACGGGCGCAGGTAACCACCAATACACATACGAAGAGACATATTACTGACTGGCAAACATGGGTACACATACTTCTTCTTTTGTCGCAAACATTGCTACCTAATTTGTTCTCAGTGTCGTGAATTTTTGTTTTTGTCTTGCTCTGCTCTAGCGGTTCGTGTGAGTTATTTTTGCTTTTTTTGACAGGATTCTTCTATATCATCTATCCCTCTTTGCCGTGGTCGTCCTCTTGCTTTCTTTCCTGACGTTCTTTTGTAGAAGATAAACATGGACACACATACAAATATATACACAAAATGATAAAGACATTGATATATACACGCGAACAACGATAGACACATATATGTAAATACACAGACTGAAACAAGCATTGACACACACTTAGATCAACATAGACCTTTCAATACTAAGACAAGCATTGTGATGGCGGCAAACAGAGAAATATAGTAATAAACAAACACACGTACACACACGCACATACACACACACCTTACCTCTCGCATATAGTCATCGACACACACACACACACCTTACCTCTCGCAGATAGTCATCGACCACACACACACACACACACACATACACCTTACCTCTCGCATATAGTCATCGACACACACACACACACACACCTTACCTCTCGCAGATAGTCATCGACACACACACACACACACCTTACATCTCACAGATAGTCATCGACACACACACACACACACACCTTACATCTCACAGATAGTCATCGACACACACACACACACACCTTACCTCTCACAGATAGTCATCGACACACATACACACACACACCTTACCTCTCGCAGATAGTCATCGACACACATACACACACACACCTTACCTCTCGCAGATAGTCATCGACCACACACACACACATACCTACTCTCCATATAGTCATGACACACACACACACACCTTACCTCTCGCAGATAGTCATCGACACACACACACACACACCTTACATCTCACAGATAGTCATCGACACACACACACACACACCTTACATCTCACAGATAGTCATCGACACACACACACACACACACCTTACCTCTCACAGATAGTCATCGACACACATACACACACACCTTACCTCTCGCAGATAGTCATCGACACACATACACACACACACCTTACCTCTCGCAGATAGTCATCGACCACACACACATACACATACCTTACCTCTCGCAGATAGTCATCGACACACACACACACATACACCTTACCTCTCGCATATAGTCATCGACACACACACACCTTACCTCTCGCATATAGTCATCGACACACACACCTTACCTCTCGCAGATAGTCATCGACACACACACACACACACACACCTTACCTCTCGCAGATAGTCATCGACACACACAAACACACACCTTACCTCTCGCAGATAGTCATCGACACACACATACACCTTACCTCTCGCAGATAGTCATCGACACACACACATACACACACACACACACACACACATACACCTTACCTCTCGCAGATAGTCATCGACACACACACTCACACACACACACACATACACCTTACCTCTCGCAGATAGTCATCGACACACGCACACACACACACACACACCTTACCTCTCGCAGATAGTCATCGACACACACAAACACACACCTTACCTCTCGCAGATAGTCATCGACACACACATACACCTTACCTCTCGCAGATAGTCATCGACACACACACATACACACACACACACACACCTTACCTCTCGCAGATAGTCATCGACACACACACTCACACACCTTACCTCTCGCAGATAGTCATCAGAATGGCCCAGTGGTTATTACAGGGCATATGTGGAATGCTCAATACTTTCTTTGGGTTTGTACTTAAATTCCTCCTGGCAGGTAGGGAGGATTTTGCATGTTCCTGGTAGTTATTATGCTTATTAATATGTGTAATAATAGTTCGATGGAGTAGTTTGTGCGGTTTTGCCACGAATTTCCTTTTTGGAATCGTGAGTAATAGTTAGGATGGTTTTCTTCTATTTTTTTAATATCCTTCCATTACCATGGGATTGGACATTATCGTTATGAATTTCCATCATAACGAATTTCATTGCTAGATAGAATGTTAATTTCTTTGAGAGTTCAATAATTCCTCTGGTTTTGGCGGATTTAGTGTGGACTTGCGTCGCGTGTACGTAATCCTACACTTTGATGTGTTATTTATGTTGATAAGAAGATGGGGAATTTTAACAGAAGAAGTTTAGGAGATAGTGGAGCAGCGTTGAATATTGGACGTTTATAATGGAGTTTAATATTTGAAGCTCATTCATTCCCTGGGATTGGGAGATGGTTAATAATACCTCGTGGAGGTGATATAGTGTTGTTGCTTGGACATTATATATATTTTTTTGAATGTATTATGTTGAATATTGGGAGATTGTTCATCCCTGGGATCGGAGTTGGCTATTATTTCCTCATAGAGGTCAGATACTGTTGGTGATTTGACCAGTATAAAGAGATGTTTTTCATATCATGTTCAGTTTGTAACTAGTTCTTTTGTTTGAGCTTTCAGATTGCATGACCAGACTCTAACGAACACAAGCGACATAGAGACATGACAGATGTGAGCTGCCCTCGCCATACTACGACTTGTGAGGGCTGGATGTCGCAGTACAGCCACCTCACATTGGCCAAGTGTTATGCTGTTGGGTCGCCGTCGGAGTTATATGGCGCATATTTTCCAACTAATTAATGAAATGCTGATTAATTTCTATATTACATGGTTTCAGCACAAGAGCACAGAGGGTTTACTGTTGTTGTTAACCATGGTCACCTATGACCAGTTGACGAGTCATGTTCAACGACGTGTGGTGACTAGTTCCCATTTAGCTCGTTCAACTGGGTCTTCCTGAGATCCCGTCAGGATTTTTTTTTTCTTTTCGACCATGGTTGGCTGTTATAGTTAGTTGTTGTGGAGCCACGTTTATCACGTGAGGTGACTAGTTCCCTTTCAGCTCTCACCACTCTAATAACCCTATTGGACACTACCTGTGCGATTTGTTTGGGATTTCGCCGTCGGGGCGACGGCGAGGTCTCCAGGGGGTGTCATAGTTCCCCAGATGGCAGCGGAGGAATGGACAGTTAGCCATATAGTTAGTGTAGTATAATTAGATTATTTAATAGTGAGACTATGTGTTGTACTCTCTATGAAGAATGCAACACATAACTACGAGACATGACGTTTTGTGTATTCAAATAGTGACGATTTAGTAACTGTTGCTAGTTAGTAAACAAAAACAAGATTCGACAATGAACCCTTAGACTGAGAAGACGTGTTCTGTCTGACTGCAAGTAACTTGAATAAAAACTTGTTATGAATTCCACCAACTATTGAGTTCAAGCTTTATAACATCATCGAACACTGTCTAGAAAATCATCATCAAAATAAAGGCATAATTTAAACTGCTAAATATCATGTAGCCACAATCCAAGAGGAACGAAAGGATATGCACCAGAAGAAATGGATAAAAAGGGAGTTCAGGAACAAATGGAAGACAATGGAGTCAAAGAAATGAATGGAAATAGAATGGATTACATAGAAGGACAATAAATGATATATTATAAGGAGAGGAAAAAGGAGTACCATCAATATCATTAATATCATTACCATCACTATATAATACGAATAATACGAACATGATGATAATATTGATATATATTTGTATCGTAAAGATTATCCCAGGTGGTAGGAGGGGGTCTAAGAAGGAATTAGAGTACAATCTCAACCAAGTAAATTCCACTAATATATAAAAGAAAAAGCCCCCCTCCTACAACAGACACACACAAACACACACCTTACCTCTCGCAGATAGTCATCGACACACACACACACACACACCTTACCTCTCGCAGATAGTCATCGACACACACACACAGAGAAATACATGAAGAGAAACATAATATCTTACATACAAAGAAACATACACTTTCTTGAAAAAACATAGCAAATACACACACACACACACACACACACACACACACACTTACCAACTCATAAACAGAAACGTCAACATAAACACACACACTGCAATTGGTGTCCATAAAAAACATTTCGGGGATGGTTCCGGGAGGGAGGGGGGAATAAATAACAACAAAATTGTTGCTATTTTACTTCACAGAAATGGGGAAGTTCAGATTGAGATTAGATTTCCATAGCAGGTTCTATGTATAGAAATATGAACTTCTTATTTAAGTTTCAAACATATCTAGTTGGGAGCGTCTGGTTGAGTAGATTAGCACACAGCGGCTTCCATGCGGGAGACCATTGTTCAAATTACGTTAAGACCAATGATTTTGGTCTGTTGTGAGCATAAGTAGGAAATACTAACTTGAACAGCTTCGCGGCGACTGTACTAGCCATGCGTCCATCAAGTTCCTCAGCTTCTCGTCCCACCTGTCCTACACAGCCCTAAAAACGGTACTACAGGTTGTAACGACAGTCGGCAATAGTCAACCACATATTTCCAACTTTCTTGTCAAATTCAGTTGCTATTAATTACTTATTGTTTACTGAACGTAGACGAAACAGAATGAACTGCTTTTTGCTGACACCCAGTGTCTATTTCATAATAATGGTGAACAGATTCTCTCTCTCACCATCACCGCTTAGACTGATGTACCAGACTTCCCCATACATCTCATTCATGTGGAAATCTGATTCATGCAACCTAAGCATGGATGTGTTTCGTCGCATCTTCAGCACCATTTGGAACTCTGGTGCGTATTGTTAGGAGATGTGTACGTTAGGAGATGTGTACGTTAGGAGATGTGTACGTTAGGAGATGTGTACGTTATGAGATGTGTACGTTCGGAGATGTGTACGGTTTTAGCCAGCGACTAAAACACTTCATACCAACACTGTGCTACCAGTGCCAAACATGGGTACTGATAAAAGAACAAGAAAGGAAAATTACCATCTGTGAAATGCGATGCTTGAGGAAAGCGATAAGTAAAACAAGAAGAGACCATATAAGAAATGAGGAAATTAGAAGAACAGTTGGAACAACACCTGCTATTAAATTCATTGAAAACCAGAGACTCAAATGGTTTGGCCACTTGGAATACTTGAGAATGAACCCGAATGCACCAGTTGCAAGAGCGTACAACATGAAAAGGAATCATCAAGAAGAAGGAGCAAACCAAGAAAAAGATGGATATATAGAGTTACAGACATCTTAAAACTCCACAATGCCACACCATATCAAGCGTCCGAGCGTGCATTATCTCGGAAACCGATCATCACTTAAACCTGCTACGTCTAACTATTAAAAGCAGATACAAAAAAGCAGAGAAGGACAAAAGAAAGAAAGAAAGGTTACTGAACCGGTGTCATTACACTTCGGTGAAGCGTTGGACGACGGGTGACAAGCCCACTGTGAGAGCGGTTCAATTCCGTGATCTGGCAGAAAAGCAACAGGTTCTCCATATTTACGGTGTGCGTGGCACCGAACCGAATGGTTATGATGTCCATGGCACCGAGCCGAAGAACTGAAAGCTCAAGTGCTTCTGGATCGAAAAAACAACAAAAAAGAAAAACATTGTGGTGGACAAGAATGCTAAGTCTCCATCAACAGATGTCGAAGGGAATGCATACTGATGATTTCCGTAGCTCGTTGGTCAAACCAGATCCAATTATAAATTTATGGGCCTTCGGACTCATGTAGGAATTACAGGAAATCAGACCACAACTACACCACGTGACATCGCATTCCAGTATTGGTGTATATAGACGAATTCATTTTAAAATCAACAGAAAATGCTAAATCGAAGTTATATTATGCAACAAGTTAAGTTTAACAATAAGGAATAGCAATATTATGAATATTTTCACCATTAAATAACCATAGACTCACAGAATTGAGTCAAATTGCAAAAAGCTATGGTCTAGACCATAGATTCCCAAACTTTTTCGTCCCACCGCCCACTTTGCATAACATAGGGTTTGTAACGCCCCCCTCCACATTATAACAGTTTGCCAACGCCCCCGCCGCCCCCACATATATGCATGCTCTATTTTCTCTTTAACATAGAAAACTGATATACATTTCTGTCATACATGGTCAATTTTCAAATGATTATATTTATGAAATAGACAATTGATGAAATAATGAATCGTGTAAGATGGGCATAAGATGAATTAAAATGCAGAATTCAAATTTTAAATAATTATTCAATCGCACAATCACGAAAAAAAACTCCCCCAAATGCCCTCTGAACCCACTATCGCCCCCCTGGAAGGCTTCAGCGCCCACTGCGGGGCGGAACCGTCCACTTTGGGAACCCATGATGTATAGACGGGGACACACACACTCACTTTCAAACAGACTATCGCACAAATAGATAAGTAGACCAAAAATGTCAGGATATCATTTGGCATGAAACGGACCGAGCATTTACATACGATTCATCTCAATAGACGTATTTCCCTGTGCTCAGAAAAGCTCTTTCGCACGCGACAGACCTGTTCTTATTGGCTGGCTAGACGTGCAATGGTCCGATTTTCCTTAGCAGGAAAAGTTCACCAAGTACAGACTACTCTATTTATCTTGGATTAATCGCGAGTTCTGTCCCTTGAATAGCAGTTAAACGTATCCACTACTTAATGATAGACATTGCTTTCAGATGCAATGTCGTCTCATGCGAGAAGATCCTATCCTAATCGTGCATTTATTATTTGTGAAAGCTTTTCTGCTTCTTCTTCTACTTTTTTAATGATCCAGCGGAACTTGGGCTCTTGACATTCGGTCCAATATTCTTCTTCATTTTCTTTTGTCGTCACACTGCTACCGGATTGTTGCGCAGTGTCGTGGTTTCTGTTTTTGTCTTGCACGGTTCTGGTGGCTTGGGCTCTTGAAATTCGTTCCAATAGCTTATAGATATAGTATGGAGATCTGAATTGAAGTGTTTACGCAGAATGCTGAGAGTAACAAGAAGAGATCGGTTTAGAAATGAAGATATCAGGAAAAAGTAGGTACAACATCAGTACTGAACTTCATCAAGAAAATACAAATGAAATGGTTTGGTCACATAAGCAGATTATCAACAGACAGTGCGTCACAAAGAGCAATGTTACTCCCATACAGTGGATACAGTGGATACAGTGGATATATAGGTAAAAGCCGGTCACGAAAAAGTTGAATATCAGAGATAATAATAGCCGTCCATCGTAATAGCCGTCCATGAGGACAATAGTCTCAGACGTGTGCTGTTGCACCTCTCTGGTGTGTGCGGAGATGATTATAGAGCTCAATCCTAGAACAGAATCCCTACCACAGGTGGGGCATACATGATCAAGGTTAGACATGTGGGCGTGTTGTGTGTTATGTCTTTTCGCGCAGCACGCTTTCTTTGTGCCTGAAGCGCACATAAAAGCCCGCGCTAGAAATCCCTTCCTACCCTGAAGCTGTGAGGCGAATCAGGACTGGAGGAAAGAAAGAAAGACAAGGGGCATAGAGAGACTCTCTCCTTTTTCGACCCGACGCTGAAAGACAAACATGATTAGATCATAGATAGATAGACGATCAGGGATGTGTGTAGGTTTGTTATCCGTCTCGGATAGAGGGTACAGTTGCAATGCTATATCTATATGTAAAGAAGAGATTGCTTTCTGTACTGTTCAATATCATACATCAGTTACGGTAGGGTTCACTACGGAGCTCTCTGTGGCGTAGAAGCCAGGGGCGTATCTCTTGTTCTAAAGATACTTGATTCACTCCCACGTCAAACGATTGGAATATTTGTCCAGAAGATTCTTAATCTAAGTGAAGGTGAGATGGAGTTCCTACTTTCTTGTTGCCTTTGTATGTGTTTAAATACTTCAATGATCTCATTTTTATCTGTAGCATGAACTAGGTCTTATTCACGGCATGGCTGCTGGGGTGTCTCGTACAGCCAGGCTCGCTTTTTAAAGGGGTTATGTGGAGTAGAGGTTAGGTGTTCGTCTCGCGTGTGAAAGGTACCAGGTTCGTTCTCTCATGGAGCCTCTGGATATTGGTTTAGAGATCGCTGATCTCAGTGTAGGTGATATCAAGTTCCTAGTCCGATCAGAGACAAACGATATAACGTAGGACCCGTGTTAAATTTGGGCACTTCAAAGAACCATTGGCAGTTTAAAATCGAGAACAGCAGGCTGGAAAGTCGCTGCCCGGCATAACTCACTCAAAAAGATTTTAAATAAAATTTCTACATAAATAGCTTCATCTTCTTTAAAATTACACCGAGGACTCTCGCCGGTGCTACGGAGTTCGTACGCTGTAGCTGAGATCTTCCTGTGTAAGAAAGAGATCGGATCCCACATTGTTATTCACCAAAGTGGTCATATCAATAAATCAGTCAATCAGTCAATCAATCAATCAATCAATCAATCAATTATGACTTATCTCTGAGTAGATCTAGTTATTTTTTCCAACAGCTATAGCTGCAGAGATGGAACATCTGACATTTAAGAGAGAGAAATTCCGGAAGACTGTTGGGGTGGCAAAGTTCTACTCAGGACAAGCTATTTGATGAAGATAGCTGTAGTATATTTCAAGCTCTTCTGTAACGTTGCTATTCCAAGACACATATTTGCATTTCCATAATCTTATTCAACTTCTATATCTCACACCAAAAACCTTGCTACTGGGAATATGCATGCTATTAGTATTCTGATTTTTGTTTTTGTGTCGAATCTTTCCAATTCCGCACAATTTCCAGATGATTAAGTAGCTTTTTTTTTAAAGCTATTTTTGGTTTGTTTTGTTTTTATTTATACTATTCCCATCTCTTGTCAATATTGAAACGAGCTATAAAGAAACCATCCACTTTTTATGTTATGTCTTGACAAAAATAAACTTTACGAAGCTTGTTTTTTTTGAGTTGTCATTATTTTTGTTTTTGAAATTATTTTGTTCAATTTTTGTTATTTTATTTTGTTTTGTTATTCTTTATCTTTCACTGCTATCAATAATTTCTCAGTTTAGTTTCGCCACATTGATAGTAACACTGTATCGTAGGCATATTTTAGTTCAGGTATTTGTCTTCCTCCTATTACTGGTGGTCAATACTAGGTCCAAGTGATAATATTTCAGAAACACGAATTCAATTATTGTAGTACCTCACGCCCGTGTCTTGCTGGTTCCGACAAGGGGAGCTAAACAAAGTAACAATGCCACGTACAAGGCATATCGTAAGTGGCGACTAAAGTAGAGGTGTTGGGAAGCAACCCCAATCGCCCGCCTGCCCAGCGTGTTCGTAGCGCGTTGGACGACGGGTGACAAGCTCCCTGTGAGTGTGGTTCAATTCCGCTGGCTGGAAGAAAAACCCCAGGTTCTCCAGATGTACAGTGTTCGTGGCACCCAACCGAAGGGTTACGATGTCCATGGCACGAGCCAAAGAGCTGAAAAGCTTAAGTGCTTCTGCATCGGAAAAAGCAACCTAATAAATACAAAGAGTGGAAGAAATATGATGTATTGCCTCCTTGTAGGCACATAACTGGCACAATGTACAATCGCTCTTAGGCTCTGATCACATACATATCACACAGATTGGTTAACAAGTGATCGATATGGAACGTTTGAATAAGAAGAGAAGATAGTAGACTGAAGGAGTTTAACTGTAGCACAGTGCTAGGTTATGAATGAGTTTAACGTAGCACAGGCCAGGTTATGAAGTGAGTTTAACTGTAACGTGCAGTTATGAAGTTGAATTGACCGTAGCACAGTGCCAGGTTATGAATGTTGAGTTTAACTGTATCACAGTGCCAGGTATGAAGAAGTTTGTATAAGGCAGGTATGAAGAAGTTTGACTGTAGCACAGTGCCAGGTTATGAAGAAGTTTAACTGTACACAGTGCAGGTATGAAGAGTTTGACTGTATCACAGTGCCAGGTTATGAAGGAGTTTAACTGTAGCACAGTGCCAGGTATGAAGAAGTTTAACTGTAGCACAGTGCCAGGTTAAGAAGGAGTTTAACTGTAGCACAGTGCCAGGTATGAAGGAGTTTAACTGTAGCACAGTGCCAGGTTATGAAGGAGTTTAACTGTAGCACAGTGCCAGGTTATGAAGGAGTTTAACTGTAGCACAGTGCCAGGTTATGAAGGAGTTAACTGCTAGCACAGTGCCAGGTTATGAATGTTGAGTTTAACTGTAGCACAGTGCCAGGTTATGAAGGAGTTTAACTGTAGCACAGTGCCAGGTTATGAAGGAGTTAACTGTACACAGTGCCAGGTATGAAGGAGTTAACCTGTAGCAAGTCCAGGTTATGAAGGAATTGTTTAATTTGAGTGACAGTGCCAGGTTATGAATGTTGAGTTTAACTTAGCAGCAGTTGCCAGGTTATGAAGGAGTTTAACTGTAGCACAGTGCCAGGTTATGAATGTTGAGTTTAACTGTAGCACAGTGCCAGGTTATGAAGGAGTTTAACTGTAGCACAGTGCCAGGTTATGAAGGAGTTTAACTGTAGCACAGTGCCAGATTATGAATGTTGAGTTTAACTGTAGCACAGTGCCAGGTATGAAGGAGTTTAACTGTAGCACAGTGTCAGGTATGAAGGAGTTTAACTGTAGCACAGTGCCAGGTATGAAGGAGTTTAACTGTAGCACAGTGTCAGGTTATGAAGGAGTTTAACTGTAGCACAGTGCCAGGTATGAAGAAGTTTAACTGTAGCACAGTGCCAGGTTATGAAGGAGTTTAACTGTAGCACAGTGCTAGGTTATGAAGGAGTTTAACTGTAGCACAGTGCCAGGTTATGAAGGAGTTTAACTGTAGCACAGTGCCAGGTATGAAGGAGTTTAACTGTAGCACAGTGCCAGGTTATGAAGGAGTTTAACTGTAGCACAGTGCCAGGTATGAAGGAGTTTAACTGTAGCACAGTGCCAGTTTATGAAGGAGTTTAACTGTAGCACAGTGCCAGGTTATGAATGTTGAGTTTAACTGTAGCACAGTGTCAGGTTATGAATGTTGATAGAGGACACTGTCAGAACTGAATCATCAGCTAACATTGGGAAATATCATGTTTTACTTTCTTTGAATGAAAATGAAAATCTCGGCATATCCTTTACATGACTTTGCTATCAACCACAGTAAACTAGTCGTTGATGTTCTAGGCAATACTTATACGTTCAGTAGTTTGTCATTGCTTTCTGAACGGAGAGGTGTATTGTCGACCTTTTGTAAAATCCATGATAAAGAATTTGTTTCGAAATGTAGCCGTGGTGTTTGAACCGGGTACACTTGCGTTGTGATAGAGCATACTGCCGCTTAAGCTAAAGATTCCCATTTAAAAAAATACCCACTTTAAAATACCACATCTGAGTTATACTGTAGCATGGTACACACATTACTGTAGAGTTATAACTGTAGTAGAGCATGGTATCAGATTTAGAGTTATACTGTAGCATGGTATCAGATTGTAGTTATACTGTAGTATGGTATCACATCTGTAGTTATACTGTAGTATGGTATCAGATCTGAAGTTATACTGTAGTATGGTATCACATCTGTAGTTATACTGTAGCATGATATCAGATCTGGAGTTATACTGTAGCATGGTATCAGATCTGGAGTTATACTGTAGTATGGTATCAGATCTGAAGTTATACTGTAGTATGGTATCATCTGAGTTATACTGTAGTATGGTATCAAATCTGTAGTTATACTGTAGCATGGTATCAGATCTGTAGTTATACTGTAGTATGGTATCAGATCTGAGTTATACTGTAATGGTATCAATCTGTAGTTATACTGTAGTATGGTATCAATCTGATTGTTTACTTATATGGTTCACTCGTAGCTTATGCTCTAGTATGTTATCATAACTGATTGTTTACAAATCTCTAGACTACTAGCACCCAGGTGTGACTCAGATCCTTTAAAGAACAAGAATAGTAACCTGACCAGATCCTAAGAAGCAAGTCGTAACACGCGACCTAGATGTAGACCTTTACGGAAGCTACCTAGTAAATAAAAATGTCACAGAAATCGGATGTGCTGACCTACTTGTAGGCGCAAGCTCTACAACTGGCAAACTTATAATCGCTTTTAGGCTCAGATCACATACAAATCACACAGAGTAGTTAACAAGTTGTTGGTATGGAACGTTTGAAGAAGAAGAAGAAGAAGACTACTTTGCGTCATCATCATCATGTGCCCTATCGTCATTGAGACTATTGATCTCAGCAAACGTATATTTTGGAAATATACTGATGTTGTCAACATTTTAGTCTATTATTCTAGAATTATTCTCTCTCTGTCTTCCTATGACTTGTCAACATTTTAGTCTATTATTCTAGACTATTCTCTCTCTCTGTCTCTGTGTGTCTTCCTATGACTTGTCAACATTTTAGTCTTTAAAGCTAGGCTATTCTCTCTCTCTCTCTCTGTCTTCCTATGACTTGTCTGCCATTGATTTTTCCGGTTGTTCTTAATAAATCATTCTCATTAACATTGTGAAAAATTTCCATTACCTCTTTGGTTTTTTTAAAATAATACATTATCTCAGCCCCTTTGCCTTTACCAGCACGTCACAATTCGTCATTTTGGTAGTCCGTAGGGTTCTCCAAGAAAGAATGGCTAAATGAATAGGCAAATGGAAAAAATATTCAGAGCTTTTTCTAAACATATGAACACTCAAATAAACAAAATGCGAAATAAATTGCTTACAAGACGTGAATTGTTAAGTGAACTAGTGCAAAACCGTTTTTACAAGCCATTTATTTTTAGTATAAAAATCAAGGCAATTTAGTGTGGTTCCTGGTGTCTCGCCCGAAGCCACATAGTGTGGTGCTTGGTCCACAAGGATTTAATGTACGTCTTAGGACATCGTGTTCAGCTACATCGCATGCAACTGACGATTTTCCCTCAGTGTCGTATGTGTGACTGCTCACAAGAAACTATCAGAGTCTTCCAGTGCCCTGCACTCAGTGACTTACGTCGCAAATACGTACTCCCTTTCCCTCCTCCATCCCCCAGCAGTTATGGACACTGTCTACACAAGCACACCATAACTCATACACATTTGTAAAACACACCACAACTCATACACACTTGTAAAACACATCACAACTCATACACACTTGTAAAACACATCACAACTCATACACACTTGTAAAACACATCACAACTCATACACTTGTAATCTGCCAGAGTCAAAGATCAAAGAGCCTCAAGTCAGGTAACTACTGGATCGGAAAGCGAAACTAACTTAAACTAAACTAAGTTAAACATAATTTAAGCTGAACTAAATAAACTAAATAAAAATAAACGAAACTAAATTGAATTTAAACTAAATTAAGCTAAACTAAGCTAGACTAAGCTAAACAAACCAAACTATATTAAAATAAATCTAAACTAAACTAAAATACTGTAACATAAACTAAACCAAAATAAACTAAAAAAAACTCCTTTAAATTAAACCAAACTAAACTAAGTTAAACTAAGTTAAACTAAACTAAGTTAAACTAAGTTAAACTAAACTAAACTAAATAAAGTTTAAAAAGTCAATGTAAAGATGAAGAATTGATCTCATTAAACCATGCTTCCATATATGGCACTCTCCCTCTTGGAATAAATTGCACGTCGCCTGCACATAAAATTACTAAAAGCACAACCTCGTAGCTCTAACAACAATTCTATAGTATGTCCGCAAAAATGCACTGGTGAACCGAATGATGCAGTCCGGATTTCGACTCCACGACCTTCAGTGCGCAAGGCAAACTGTATAATCACTTTGCACCAGAGATGTGAAAAATGAAATGCTCGTGTTTCAAGTTTGAAGCTAGACTACGCCATCAATACCTCTCTTCAAGAGACATCCGTTATTAGATCGAACACTTTTTTATGTAACGAGCTTGCATTTCCGCTTGGCGATCAACTCTCTTAATCAGAGTGCGGTGATGCACACATTTACAAGGGCTACATCTTGAAGACAAGAGTCGCAGTTTTTAGCCAGCTCATGTTTAATGACGCTGGCGCTTATGCATTCCTTGCGTCAATGATTCTGAATGTAAAAAATGTAAAGTAAAAATTCCGTGTCCATATCATGCGGTGTATTGGAAAACACAATATTTGCCTAATGGAAGGACAATTAATGACATCCAGAAAAGATGTAATAAAGCAAATTAAATCACGGTGTAAATGGCACCAATTTTAAAATGCACACATTTCAACGTGAAGATTAAAAGAGCATTGTTCAACACAATCTTTCTCCCCACTTTATGATATCAGTGCCAAACCTAGACACTGACATCAAACGATATATGAAAATTAGTCACAACAGAGAGGAAGTGTCTACGCAGAATACTGGAAGTATCAAAAAGAGACAAGTTCAGAAATGAAGAAAGCTGGAAAAAAATTGGTTACAAAATCAATATTGAACTTCAAGAAAACATAATAAATGAAATGATACGGATATATATGCAGATTACCAACAGACAGTGTGCCTCAAAGAGAAATGGAACTCTCGTACAGTGAATACAGAGCAAAAGGCCGTCCATGTAAAAGGTGGAGAGAAGAAATAACAGATGCATTGAAGGACACTACGCTTGTGTGGTGCCAGAGTTTGCAAGGAAAGCAAAGAATAGTACCACTGCGATCTACAATGCATGTCGTAAGAGGCTACTGATGTAGGCGCTAGGATGCTCACCTAGTAAATAAAAAGAAATCGGATGTGCTGGCCTACGTATAGGCGCATAACTGTCACAACGTACACCGTTCTTAGGCTCAGATCACATACTTATCCCACAGAGTGGTCGATATCGAGAATTCAAAGAAGAAAAAGGACACTATTTATGAAGTACATACAAAGTCACTTTTAAATATCTCTTTATTATCCTAACACTTTAAGGCAAAAACAAGATTTAAATACAAAAAGAACGACTTTGTTGTGTTATGATAAATTACTTGATAAAACTGTTACTCTTGTAACGTTCTTTACTAAATACTAATACAAAGTTTACAAAATACATAACATATGTTAGAACATATCCTTCTCTATGGATCTAAAATTTGAAAAACAGATAAGAAAATAGATTAGAAAATAGATATAGATACAAATATAGGTAAAAGAAATTAGATAAGAAAATAGATAGAAAATAAATACAATAAATAAATGAAAAGAAAGGTAAGAAAATAGATAGAAAGGCAATAGAAATGAAATAGAAAATAGAAAAGAAAATATATTTAAAATAAATATGAAAATAGAAAATAGATATAAAATAGATACGGAAATAGATACGGAAATAGAAACTACCTTAAAGGATTCAAAAGTAGACATCTTAGAAGAATAATTGAGTATACCTGGGAGGATACAAAAAGCATTTTCAGACTTCAAGAACTAATTGGTCTGGAAGACATAAATATAGGGATATTTAAAACAAATGAATTGGACATGTTCTCAGGATGAGAAAAGAAAGTTGGTCAAGACATGGAATGCAGTGGACACCATGGGGAAAGCAGAAAAAGTAGTCCCTTTGGCCTATGTTAGAAAACTTTTAAAGCAGATTTGAAACACATGCATGCCTATAATAAAGCCTGCTCAGACTGTACGCCATACAGAAACACAGAATCCAGAGCACATCCTGCGGTCATGCCCATCATACATACACCAACGACTGTAAACATGGCCTCATGAACGAAGATTACAGAGCAAGCTTTGGGGAACTTTTGAGGAACTCTAACGTGCTTCATTAAGGCAACCCATCTCATGGTTTAGACGAGCATACGAAACTGAACGCAAAGAAGAAGAAGAACAAAAGGCATACATAAGACTAGGTTTGTGATAGAAAGGGAAGGGTACTGAGTAACATATGTTTGTCCCTGTCGTATGTTCCACCGCTGTGTGCAATGATGATAGTTAATTATGATGATCTTCTACTGGGAACATAGTGTTACTGTAGTCTTCCAGTTTGACATGCTGATTGATATAACCATCATCATTGCACTTTAGTGAGTTTTACTGTAATCCCACCTATATTGTGATCACTTTAGTCAGCAGCTATGGGCAATTCAATCTCTTTTTGTTAACATATGAAAATCTCAGCAGTAATGCACTAACTTACTAACTTGGTAGCACCGACAAATTCCTAGATATAATTTTAGAATTTTTAAAATGTGTGAAAATGTTAGTTTAATTTAAAATTAATATAATTAAAAGCCGGTTTTCCAGTCTTTTATTATCGATTTTCAACTGCAGGGAGTCTTTTCGTGTGCTCCATTTTATCATGGAACATGTGCTTTATCGTCCGTCTCCGATAGAATATGAAACTAGATAGTTCATAGTTTCAAATGTTGTCGGAGCAGGACGATAAAACTATATCTTACCTAGAAAGAGATCAGGGTTCAATAGAAAATATATCCCAATCGCTGTGCTTAGGAAACTAATCGTACACATTAGAAGCTAGACACAAACACCATACGTAAATATCTCAGAGATACCCGCTGCCTTAAATATTGAGAGATAATCACTACCGTCGTCACCTTCGGCGAACACTATACCTAGCTTGCATCATCTGTCATGTTAAATCAAGCAATTCTATAGAATCTGAAAGACAATTCTGCAAAACTACTCCACCATAATGTTTTTCATTTGCGTGCTTTGAATTCAAGTGTAGCCTTAGCAAATATAATCTCGCATCTGACTTATTTTTACGTGAAGGCTTGCTTTTTAAAAAAATCATCAGTGTAAAGGCTTGCTTTCCATAGCTCCATTGACAATTGCCATTCAGGACAAATGAGGACGCCATTGTGAAACCCTACGACGAACTTTGCTGAGAGAGACAAGAAATATCCAACTCACTTTCATGGTGGAGATTGAGCGGGTTGCCCAGGACAGACAGGTATGGAGACATTACTTGCAGGACCTATGTAAAGTATAACGGTACGAATTGAATATATATATATATATATATATATATATCATTATCATCAAGTACCTTGTCACTCCTGGAACTTGGCTCACATGACAGTAGGTCTGAACAACGCTCTGTTCTGTGCAAGTTGACCAGCTTCAGCAGCAGTCATTCTCAGATCGTCAATGACATCTTACACACATCGTCTTCTATGTCTTCCTCTCATTCTTCTTCCAGGCACCATTCCTCCAAATGTATCTTCTCTATGCCCTCGTGTCTTTTGATGTGTCCAAAATATTAAATTTTCCTTAATGTTATGCTCTGTAATAACCAACTGGCTTTAATATCAAGCTGTTGAAGAACAGAAGTTTTTGTTCTTTTTATTTATATATATATTTACCATCCAGGCGAGCCTTATTCTGATTTCAGAGGTACAAGTAATTTAGAAAAACAAGTCAAGAATCAGAGTTTCCTGTATTCTTACCGCGTAACGTATGCACACATAAAATGTGTAACCCAAGCTGGACTTGAACTCCAGATTCTTCTATGCACATGGTCACCAGCGAATAATGTTAGCAAATGTTCTATAAACGACCCTCCTTGAAAGAAAGTATTGAGTAGAAAAATTTCTATCCAGTCGTAAGTACATATTAACAAAATGGATGAGACTACATTTTAGTACATATTACTAAGTCTGGCACTACCACCCACAAATAAGTGCAACTATTTCAATTTCATCCGAAAAAGTGTTTACTTTGACAATGACTGTAAACAAATAACAAATGGAATTGCATTGTACCCCAGAGTTCAGTTATCTTGCCATGAATTGAATCTGCGTCTGGCATCAAGTCTTGCAGTTAATTTCCTTACCAAGTGTTCCCTTGGAGACCTTCATTTACACCTTCATTATTTGTGTGTGTGCTTCATTTCTTTTATTACCACATTCAAATTGTCTTCTGTGATTTACATTGAATTCCCTTGACAGACAATGTGTCTGGGCGTATAGTTGATTGCTGCTGTTTTAATTTGCTTATTATGAGGACATGTTATTCCAGTGAAAAAAATTTGTATCGAATTTTATGTTAATTTCATTTGCAAGTAAATTAGTCCATTTTGTGCTTTCTCATCATTATCATCAAATAGCTTGTCCTGATCAGCTTACAAGTTTCGTTGCGAAGAAAGATGATAAGATATCTACACTTGAGGCCAATTTAGCAATGTTTATTTGCTGTCATTCATCATTCAATTCTTGTGATCACTTTGTAGGCTTGTGCAAAAATACCATATCGGACAGTGAAATGGTAAATAAAGTTAGGATGCATCGTACAAAGTGTGCAAATATTGTAAAGAATATCATTGTTCCTTACTTCAAGAAAGATTTGACTACTGATCTTGGGCAAGGACAATTTTGTTTATTACTGGATGAATCAACTGACATCACTGTAAACAAGTTATTGGGTATTGTTGTAATTTATTACAGTGAAACTCACAAGAAAGTAATTCATACATTTCTTAATATGGTGTTACTAGACAAATGTAATGCATATGCCATTGTCAATGCAGTCAAGAATGAATTAGATGAAAAGAAATTAAACATGAAAAATCTTCTGGCTATTGGCACTGACAACGCCAGTGTCATGGTAGGGACAAATAACGGTGTTTTCAAGAAGTTGAAGGAAGGAATTCCTGGATTAATCTTATTTAAATGTGTATGCCACTCCATACAATTATCAGTGTCCCATGCTTGTGCTGCATCATTGCTAATAAACTTAGAGTTTTTAGTAAGTGAGACTTATAAATGGTTTTCTAAGAGTTCACTGAGACAAATTTCTTACAGTCAACTTTACCAGAGCATTAATGATAAGGAACCACTGAAGATCTTAAATTCTTGTGCAACCAGGTGGTTAGCAATTGAAAAAACAATCAGCAGAATTTTAAGCCAATGGAATGAATTGCAGACTCATTTTCAATTAGCAAGTTCTAATGAAAAATGTTACATCGCCACTTTACTGTATGAAATGTATTGTGACCCTCAGAATGAGTTATTTATATTATTTTTGCATCCAATTCTAAAACATGTTCAAGAAGTGAACAAACTTTTGGAATCAAATACTGCTGATAAAACAAAATTGTTTTCTGATCTATCTCTTCTTATTACATCTATTGCTAACATGTTAGTACTGCCAACAAGCAACATTGATCCTCTTGATCCTAACACTAACATTGAAGAATTTCTGGATCCAAATCCACAGCTGGATTCTAGATTTGAGAAAAGACTTGGGGAATTGATAATTAGCCAACATATTCAATCTTCTCAAGTAACTCACATCCGCAAAAGGGCACGAAACTTTTTGATTAGCCTGTACAAAGAGCTGCATAATCGTCTGCCAGAAAACATTAGCGAAACACGTACAAACAAAATACTATAGTTTTACAAAATACAGAAACAGTGACGATAAACAACAACGTTTCGACCAAAAGGCCTTTATCAAGCAAACGACACAACAGGAGTGACGAATTATAGAGAACACTTACAAATGGACGATAACGGAAACATGCAAATTTATCTAATGAAAATCTGGGAATAAAAACGAATAACGAAATGAGTGCAACACAAAACTAGAAGTGGAAAAGAAGAGAAACAATATACAATCAAGTGAAAATATAAATTATATATATGAAGCAAATACACATATAGATTACAAGGCATGAGATGAGAAAGTACTAAGAAGCATAGGAATGTAATGCGTTGAGTCCAAGAGGCCGCAAGGTACCATATAACGAAATAAAACGGTTCTCCAGAGCAAATCGACTACGATCATCAGAGGAACATGATCGGATAGCTGTGACCTGGACATTGCAAGCTCCTGAATGGCCAGTATCATTGAAATGGGTAGCTACAGGGGTCACAGAGCATTGGCGTATATCGCGCAAGTGTTGGGCGAATTGGTCACTGAGTCTCCTGCCGGTTTCCCCAATACAGGCCTTGTTGCACCGCTTGCAGATAATGGCATAGATAATATTACGGGACTCGCACGTGAAACTGTCTTCAATAACGAACGTGGCTTTTGGAAAAGACACAGTGCGGGTCTGTATTACATAAGCACACGTGTTGCAGCGCCGACGACCACACTGGATGGTGCCAAAATGACTCTGGATGTTAGGCTTGAGGCGACTGTGAACCAACATATCCTTAAGACTACTGTCCCGTCTGTACGCCACCAAAGGATAGTGTTGAAAGATTGAACGTGTCTCAGGATCAGACTGAAGAATGGAGAGATGACGGAATAAGACTTTCTTCCCAAGGGAACTATGAGGGTGGAAAGTTAAGACAAGTTTCACTCTGTCAGAATTGGAAGTTCTATGCTGGTTAGAGAGAGCCTCCTGGCGAGAAATTTGCTGAACACGCCGCATAGCAGATGCAAGCACCTTATCCGGGTATAAGCGCTTACGAAAGAAATCAAGCATCTCGTGAGCTCTATCGAGGAAATCGTCGTCCTCGCTACAGAGGCGACGAAGGCGCAAGAGTTGAGAGAATGGTAAAGAGTCACGACAAGCCTGGGAATGGGAAGAGGTATAAAGAAGAAAATTATGTGCATCAGTAGGCTTGTAGTATACTGATGTAGTGATGGTGGATAGGCTGATAGTGATAGTGATGTCAAGAAAGTTGACACAAGAGGTAGAGATGTGAGATGTAAACCGAATAGCCGGATTGAAGACATTAATGAAATTAATGAAGCGTGACAAATCGGCTTCAGGTATATCGGTAATGCCAATACAATCATCAATGTATCTATGATACGCAGACGGAAGAGGGCCATCATAGGAATTCCATACTAGGTGTTCAAGATGACCCATGAATAGACAAGCATAACTGGGTCCCATTTTAGTACCCATGGCGACCCCACTGATCTGCTCAAAGAACTGGTCATTGAACTGAAATGAGTTGAGAGTTAGAACTAGTTCTGCAAGACGAAGGAGAGCCGAGGTGGAGACAAGTGGGTTAGTTCTCCTGCCGAGAAAGAACTGGAGAGCTTGAAGTCCGTCGGAATGAGGTATGGAGGTGTACAATGAGCACACATCAAGGAGGAAGAGACGGTAAGTCCTGCCAGGCAACAACTCAATAGACGAAAAACAGACAAGATGTGGTGCGTATCTTTCAAAAATGAAGGTAGTGTGGTGACTATAGGATTGAAGATACTATCAAGAAATTCGGAGATATGTTCCTTAGGATAAGAGCAAGCAGAAACGATGGGCCTACCCGGATTGTTCAGTTTATGAATTTTGGGGAGCATATAAATGCGGGTTTGCCTAAACAGCTATCGATGACACAAAGTGATGATGCACCGGTAGGAAGGTCGTTAGAGGCAATTAAGTTCTTAATTACTGTACGGACTTTACTATTGTTAGATAGTGTGACATCAGAAGAACTAGTTTTATAGAATTGGGTGTCAAGTAATTGGTTGCGCCTTCCTGAAGGTATAGTTCTTTGCTCCATACCACTATTGCACCGCCTTTATCGGCGGGTTTGATAACAATGTCATCACGTCGACGGAGGTGTGATAGAGCACGAAACTCGGACGGAGACATGTTAGAATGCCCTAGGCGTTTGGGGTGGAGCAATTCAATATCGTGTAAAGTATTCTTGATGTAGAGATCAAGAGCGTTGGAGACACCAGGGTTGGGTGTCCAATCATGTTTGCGAGTAGAATATTTAGCGAACATACTCGTGTCATGACATTGGTCAATGTCAACCTGGTTCCGAAAATAAAATTTCAGCCGTAAGCCACGTTGAAAACGGTGCACATCTTGAAGACTAGTGTAGTGGTCAATGGTGGGACGGAGAGGAACAAACTTGAGACCCTTACTTAAAACACATCTCTCGCTGTCCGATAAGGGAAGGTCTAGAGGGATGCAAACCACCTGTGTGGGAGGAGAAGATCGTAGTGGACACTTGGAAGGAGTGGTAGAAAGTACAGGGCGAAGAAGGTTAAGTTTTTGTTGTGATGAGCTGTTAAAACAATGATAATGAAACGAATAAGGGAGTATATTGCTAGAAGTGAGAAGTTGTAGACGCTGTAGAAGTAAGGACTGTGAGGAGTCCAAGTCAGTAATTGCTAGAAGTGAGAAGTTGTAGACGCTGTAGAAGTAAGGACTGTGAGGAGTCCAAGTCAGTAATTGCTAGAAGTGAGAAGTTGTAGACGCTGTAGAAGTAAGGACTGTGAGGAGTCCAAGTCAGTAATTGCTAGAAGTGAGAAGTTGTAGACGATGTAGAAGTAAGGACTGTGAGGAGTCCAAGTCAGTAATTGCTAGAAGTTAGAAGTTGTAGACGCTGTAGAAGTAAGGACTGTGAGGAGTCCAAGTCAGTAATTGCTAGAAGTGAGAAGTTGTAGACGCTGTAGAAGTAAGGACTGTGAGGAGTCCAAGTCAGTAAGAAGATGAGGAAACATTGATATTTTGAAGAATATAAGCTTATTCTCAGTGCAAAATACATTGACACATTTTAAGAAAAATATTATTCCCCTTCTGGAATTATTTCACTTAAATGAAGAAATAAAATCATCAAATTTAGATTCAGTACAACATCATACATTTAGTTACATGGACTGATATTGCAACCACTGAGACATTTTGGTCTGAAGTTTTCAATTATACAGATTCTTCGGGAGGTAACCCTTTCAAAGACGTTGCAACTTTTGCCCTAAATTTATTAATTTTACCAAATTCTAATGCTGAAGTGGAACGGTTATTCAGCAGCATGAATGTCGTGAAAATTAAAATGAAAAACAAAATGCAGCTGCCCATGCTTTCAGCAATTCTTGCAGTAAAATATGGATTAAAGAGGCATAATAAATGCTGCAAAAACTTTAAATTACCTAAAGATGTCACAGCCAAAATTGGAACAATGGACTCATATGACCCAACAAAAACTTCAGAACATGTGCAGTCTGACTTCTCAAATTACGATGAAATACTATTCGAGCTGTAATTAATACAACACAATTGGTAAGTATACTGTTTTTGGCATTTTTCTAGCATTAAAAATATTTCTAGCACTTTCTAGCGCTTTCCCCACCTAAAATCTAGCATTAAAAACCGATTTACATTTGGCAACCCTGCGAGTCATATGACCCAAAAAAAACTTCAGATGATGTGCATTCCGATTGCTCAAACGGCGCCAGAAGATGTGCAGTCTGACTTTTTTCAAATTACAATGATATACTATTGATCTGTAATTAATACAGCACAATTGGTACTTAAAATATTTGTTGGCACTTTTTCTAGCATTAAAAAATTATTTCTAGCACTTTCTAGCACTTTTAAACTAAAATCTAGCACTAAAAGCCGATTTACATTTGGCAACACTGGTTCCATCTTCTGTAGGGGAGGGTTGTAGGTACGTGGCGGCATAAGTCAGTGAGTGCAGGTCACTGGAAGAGGTGGTGTGTGACAGTTTCTGGTGAGCAGTAATACAGATGGCATTGCGGGACATTCTTTGGTTGAATGCGATATAGGTGGATATTGAAGGGAATTTGATGAGTCCTACATAATGACTTGTACTTATCTTATAATGTAATTATGGTATATTTGGGATTTGGGGCGGGCTATGTGTTTAAGGATGGGCGCCTGCGCTTTGTGAGCCCGATCACAATCCAATCGTACCTAGTTCAAACTTCGCGGAGGACACTTTGGAAGCAGATTAGTGTCTGTGGATTTTTACGAACTGTGAAAGTAGACCTGACCGTTCAGAAAGCAGTGGCAAACTACTGAACGTATAAGTTGTGCCTAGAAAATCACCGACTTGTTTACTGTGGCTGATGGCGAAGTCCTGTAACAAATATGTGATTGATTAATACCATTGATTGATTAATTGATTGATTGATTCATTGATTAATCGGACCATCATCACTGCACTTCGTGAGTAACCATGTGTGTTCCGATCTTTTTCTTACACAGGAAGATCTCAGCTGCAGAGCACAAACTCCATAGCACCGGTCCAAGGTGTAATTTTGAAGATAGTGAAGATGTTTTTGTTGGAATTTTATTTCTAGTCTTTTTCTAATGAATTTTGTCCGGGCCGCGGCTTTCCAGCATGTTCTTCTCATATTTGAACTGCCGAGGGTTCTTGTATGTGCTCACATTAAACACTGGATCTATGTTTTATCGTCGTCCGATAGGATGTGAAACTCGATTTCGACATTCTCTTACAAAGAAACACTCAGCTGTGATATTTATGCTGTGAAACAGAGATACTAGCAACAGTCTCAATACTAAGGGTACGCTTCTGCGTTCCCAGAGGTTACGTATTGTTAACGAGACCTTACAATATTGCAAATCAGCACGCAACCCTTAAGGCGGGAGACCCACACAGAAAAAGGATTGTCTTTTTAAATATTAACAGAAAAAAACTCACAAACATATTGTCATGCAATTTGGCCACATGTTGCAATAGACAATGTTTTTTGATGATAAACACCGTTTAGTGTATGCATTGCAATTATTGATTGATTAAGAAGAAAATGAATTGTATTTACAAAATATTTGTAACCCCCTACTCGAGAGTTGGAAAGCAACAAAAGCTCTAGAAAGAAAATTAGATAACTTTGAGAATAAATGTCTTAGAAGAATATTGAACCTCAAATGGTCAGATTTCAGACCCAATACACAAATAAGACAAGAGACCAAGCAAGATAATGTATCAAATTTTATAAGAAAGCGCCGCTGAACTACATCGGCCACACACTTAGAATGGATGAGAGAAGACTCCTTTACCAATCCCTCATATGGACACCAGAGGGAAAAAGAAAACGAGGAAGACCAAGAGAGACTCTGCATAGAACCATCACCAGAGAAGGCTCAACGATGGGCCTAGTAAACATTAAAGACCTAAAACAGATAGCAACGAACCGCGAGACATGGAGAACTATGACCTCTGCCTATGCGCCGCCCACAGGCCCAAGAGGAAAGACTAACTAACTCCGCCCCACCTCCCCTCTCCCAAACACCTTCATCAATCAGTGGATTTCACAAATATAAAAAGTGTAATGAATGCCAAACTAGCATATGATGTACGTATCACCCATAATTATAGCGTGAACCTCTGATCTTCTTCTTCTTCTTTGCGTTCGTTCTTTACGACCAATTTTAATCACTCTTTGTGATATGTTTGATCTTTGCCAAGAACGTGTATACATTGCACATTGGTTTGGTTGGCCCCTAAATGCATATATTTCTATAACCTCTGATAAATGTCTAACCCTAATGGTTTTGTAGATATGGTTCTTGCAATATAACCCTTCCCCCCAAAAATAACAAATTTCAAATTAGAACAGCAATATCTCTACTTACATACAGTTTAAACAAAAAGTGGAGGTTCATGCTATCATTATGGGTGATACATGGTATGATATAAATAGTTTGGTATTCTTTGTGTATTCTTATATTTGTGAAATCCACTGCTTGATGAAGGTGGGGTGGAGGGAGGGGGAGGGTTAAAATATATTTTCAAGAAAATTAAATATCTTTTTAATCAATAATTATAATACATACACTAAACGTCATTTATCATCAAAAACAATGTCATTTGCAACGTGTGGCCAAATTGTAAGAAAATATGCTTGTTAGTTTTTTTTCTGTCAATTTTTGAAAAGACAAGTCTTGTTCTGTGTTGGTCTCCTGCCTAGTAAAAGTATGAATACTAAGGATATGCTTCTGCAATCGCAGCGGTTACATAGTGGTAACGAGACTTAACAATTATTACAAATTAGCACGCGACCACTTGACATATTTTCCGATGTCAATTCTATAGAGCGATTGATGACGTACTGTTAATATCTCGAGAGACACTAGATCATGGATTCCCAAACTGGGCGGTTCCGCCCCCCTCCCAGTTGGCGATGAAGCCTTTCAGGGGGCGATAGTGGTTCAGAAGCATCTGGGGAAGTTTCATTTCGGGATTTACGATTGAATAATCATAAAAAATTGGGATTCTGCATTTTAATTCATCTTATGCCCATCGTACACGATCCATTTTTCATCAATTTTCTATTTCATGTATATAATCATTTGAAAACTGACCATGTATGACAAAAATAGATATTAATTTTCTATGTGAAAGTGAAAATAGAGCATATATATATATATATATGAAGAGAGGGGGGAGGGCGTTGGCACACTGTTATAATAGTGAGGGGGCGTTACCAAGTTGATGTTGAGCAAAGTGGGCGGTGTGCTGAAAAAGTTTGAGAATCTATGAACCAGATGTAGCATCCATGATGGATTTTAGTTCTGCAATTTTATGGCACGTTTTATGTCAGAAATTTGTCATAGTCTGGGTTAGCTAGTTGCCAAACTAGTTTTATGATTATCCAGCTGAATCTATCCCTGGTGACCACAGTCTTGTATATTCACGTTAAGTTCTCTTTGACACGAACTCATACGTCTTTGTAATGATGTAAGGGTCGAACAAGATTCTTTCCATAGGGTCAGCTTCTTATGTATAATATCTTAGGGGACCCAACTGTCTTCCTTCCTGGTCAGGTGACCCAGACATCATTTACTATCTTCTTTTTCTTTTTGTGGTCACAGTTTTACCAGGTTGTTGTAGTGTTTTACCAGTGTCGTAGGTTTTCTGGGGATTTTAAAAAATTGCTGTAGTGGCTTGGGTAATAGTTATTTTGTGCTCTTTGACCTCTGGATTTTGCTATGCCATCTATCCATTTTTTCGTGGTCTTTCTCTCGCCTTCTTCCCTGGTGTTCTGTACAGAAGACTGTATACAGTGGAGTTTGGTTGCACACTTATTAAGTAGCCGAACCACTTCATTCTTTGTTTCTCAATGTAATTCAAGCATTATTCAGATCCAACTTTCTATCTTATGCTGATGTTGGTGATTCTGTTTCTCAATGTAATTCAAGCAAGGTTCTGTGCCAACTTTCTATCTTATGCTGATGTTGGTGACTTTTTTTTCCGGTTTTGTAACTTTTCCTAAGCTTCGCATTTCACATGCAATTATTTTTTTGCGACTGTACTTTGTTCACTGTCCATGTTTGGCTCTGATAAAACAAAGTAGACATGACAAATGCTGTTAATCATCTGTTTGTTTAGCTGTCAGTGAGATGTATGGTGACCTTAACAATGGGGCTAGCTGGTAGGTTACAGCATTTGCTTTTGCACTCTAGCCTTTATCTATATGTCTAGTCTTTCATTATCTGTGAATATCCATCACTCTAGCCTTTATCTATATGTCTAGTTTTTCTTTATCTGTGAATGTCCATCTGTGAATAAGGATTTGAATTCTTGCACTTGGTTGATTGTAGTGTCATTAACACTGGTGATTCGTTTATTAAGTTTTCTTCCTATATTCACTGTTTTGGTTTTAGTGTTATTGATTGTATTATCATGATTTGTAAAATTTTGTTCACGTTGCAAATCATAACTTTGTTGGCAGATAATGGTAATTGTGCTAGATATACAATCATATTCCAACACTTATTTTAGTTGCTAGGAATTCTAGCATATTCCAACACTTTGTTAGTTGCTAGGAATTCTAGCATTATTCCAATAATTTATTAGTTGCTAGGAATTCTAGCATATTCCAATAATTTATTAGTTGCTAGGAATTCTAGCATATTCCAACACTTATTTTAGTTGCTAGGAATTCTAGCATTATTCCAATAATTTATTAGTTGCTAGGAATTCTAGCATTATTCCAATAATTTATTAGTTGCTAGGAATTATAGCATATTCCAACACTTATTTTAGTTGCTAGGAATTTTCTAGCATATTTCAACATCTTATTATTTGTTGCTATGTGACTTCCGGCGATCCAGAAGACTGCATTTATTCTTTTCTCCTGCAAAAAGTGCAGAGGTTAAGATTCGATGGCATAAATTTGTATGCTTACCACACAGACTCTGTAGACAGTAGTCTTGATGTTGATGGTCAATATGATTATTTTCACATTCCCTGTGATAACGTGGACGAAGATGTTGAAAGTAATTCTTAAAAAAAACCCGGGTATACCACAATGTATGTAGGGTATTGTCGTGTTAGACCCGTATTTTTTATTGAAAGTCGGCCCAGAAAATAAAAAGACATCAGCATAAGAAGAAAATTGCCTCCGAATTTTGCTTGAATTACATTGAGACATTGACAAACAAAGAATGAAGAGGTTTGGCCCCTAAGAATGCATCCCAACTCCACAGTATACATAGTCTTCTACAACAGAGCATCATGAAATAAGGCGAGAGGAAGACCACGGAAAAGATGGTTAACAGAATCCTGTTAAAGAGCAAAAATAACAATCACCCAAGTCACTAGAACAGCGTAAGACAAAAAACCAGAAAACGCAGGACCCTGCAACAACACGGTAGCAGTGCAACGCACTGAACAACAACACGGTAGCAGTGCAACGGCACTGAACAACAACACGGTAGCAGTGCAACGGCACTGAACAACAACACGGTAGCAGTGCAACGGCACTGAACAACAACACGGTAGCAGTGCAACGACACTGAGCAACAACACGGTAGCAGTGCAACGACACTGAACAACAACACGGTAGCAGTGCAACGGCACTGAACAACAACACGGTAGCAGTGCAACGACACTGAACAACAACACGGTAGCAGTGCAACGACACTGAGCAACAACACGGTGGCAGTGCAACGACACTGAACAACAACACGGTAGCAGTGCAACGACACTGAACAACAACACGGTAGCAGTGCAACGACACTGAACAACAACACGGTAGCAGTGCAACGACACTGAGCAACAACACGGTAGCAGTGCAACGACACTGAGCAACAACACGGTAGCAGTGCAACGACACTGAACAACAACACGGTAGCAGTGCCACGACAATAGAAGAAGAAGAACACACTCTATAAAGAAGGGTTACGAGGTCAATGTTTTCTGTGTAGTACAGTATCTGAAGAAAGAACAGTTTTCTGTGTAGTACAGTATCTGAAGAAAGAACAGTTTTCTGTGTAGTACAGTATCTGAAGAAAGAACAGTTTTCTGTGTAGTACAGTATCTGAAGAAAGAACGGGGCAGAAAGTGTAGTTCAGCTAATTATGAACATGGTGTGTATGTATGTTACCCATAATTCATCTCATTATGAACATGGTGTGTATGTATGTTACCCATAATTCATCTCATTATGAACATAATGTGTATGTATGTTACCCATAATTCATCTTATTATGAACATGGTGTGTATGTATGTTACCCATAATTCATCTCATTATGAACATAATGTGTATGTATGTTACCCATGTACTCTGGAAGTTAAGAATTATTAACGCTTTCTATCTTTCTTGTCTTTAATCCTTATGATTTCGGTTTCTTGTGCAGGTGCATCGTTGGCGAACGCTCGCCGAAAGACTTTTTATCTGAAAGGGCGAAGATATTATTTTTGTTTGTAATATACCGCGCGGCCGCTCCTAAAATCTGAGGCGGCAATTATCACAAAAGACAATTGCCCGTGTTACGTATTGACAGTTCTGCCTTGAACTTACAATTATTGACAATATTTTAATGCTAGTTTGTCTCGTGGAGTGGCAAGTGGATTTTCTCAAATCAGTAAATCAGAGATATATAATATATCTGTATCAGTAGAATATTTTTGCATTATATTAATTCAGTTTTTGTGTTTAACAAGTAGATCAGGTAAGAGATTTTAAACTGCAATTAAAGTTACTTATTATCATTGAAAATAATTATATTATAACAATATGGACTTGAATTCAAAAGCAGCATTTGCAAGTACTGGGTGTATCCCAGGTGCGGAACGTGTACCTGTGTGTGATAGAGTTATTTACGTAATATTGGGATACTTTCCCGTTCGTTATTTATTGCTACATTTTACTAAATTCATATACGTTGAAGTGGAGACAATACAATAACAAGTTAAAGAAAGGCATATGTCAAAACAGCTGCTAGCTGTCAGTTTGACATGCATTAGTTATCTATTGGTTATGTTCTGTTACTTACAAATCTTACTTTAAAAAAAGCTTACTAGCAGAGTTGATTCGTTAAAACATTTACGATTTCAACTTTGCGAAATATATGATGCATTATTTAAAATAATAGAAGATGTCAACAGAGATGCAGAAACATGTGTCTGTGTGATAGAATCAGCCCAAATAATAGAAGATGTCAACAGAGATGCAGAAACATGTGTTATGTGTGTGATAGAGAGATCAGCCCAAATAATAGAAGATGTCAACAGAGATGCAGAAACGAAAGTTAAAGCAAGAGGGTTAGCAAAAAATATTTAAAATTACAAGTTTATATGCGGTGTTACAAGAAAACAGAGGTTATGGTTGTCTCCAAAAAACAAGAAACACCAACATGCAATATCAAAATAAATAACACAACACTGAAACAAGTCCATCGATTCAAGTATCTAGGAACATTCTTAACACCAGATGGAAGATGTACAACAGAGATTAGAAGTAGAATAGCTCAAACGAAAGCAGCTTTTATGAAAATGAAGAACACACTATGCGTGAACTCACTACCAATGACACTGCGAAAACGAGTACTCCAATGCTATATTGAACCAATTCTTATGTATGGCAGCGAATCATGGACACTGAACAAACAATCAATACGATCATTGGAAGCCACAGAGATGTGGTTTTACAGAAGAATGTTGAGAATTCCATGGACAGCAAAGAAAACAAACGTAGAGGTTTTAAATCAGGTCTGCACACAAAGAAACCTTATCAAAAGAATAAGAATCCGACAATCAAGGTTCTTCGGGCATATAATGCGAAGAGAAGGTTTAGAACATTTGGTGACTACAGGTAAAATTCAGGAAGGAGAGATCGTGGAAGACAGAGGAGAAGATGTTGGATGGCCTGACATCATGGTTCGACAAAATATCGACGTCAGAACTGATTACATGCACCAAGCAAAGAGAGTTGTGGATAGACATGATCGCCTACCCCGGCAGGCATGGCACTTGATTGATTGATATGCGGTGTAATTCTTTATCATGATATTTGATTGGAAATAAATTCAGTCTTGAAGCTATTGCAATCTATAACTTTAATTTGGTCAGATTGTGTAAGGATGTTATCAGAAACCATACAAAAGGTTATAGACAATCCGGATATAATCAGATAACAATTGCTGCTAATGAGATTGCAGAGAATCTTGAATGTGCATAATTTACTGCCGAAACTGAAGTTACAACCAGCAGGAAAACGCGCCAATTTAACTATGAAGAAGCTGTAGTTGAACCCTTAAGAGAGGAGAATAAATTTAAAATAAACCTTTTCAATTATATTCTGGAGATTACCCTTAATTCTCTGAATGAATGATTCGCGATTCTGGAAACCCATAGCCAAAAAATAAAGTCTTTTTCTAAATGAAATTTCAAAATAAAAATATTATTCGTACATTTTGTGCAATTTAAAAATAAATCACCTCTGAAGTTTATTTGAAAGAAAAAAAATTAAATGGGCCGTATTTTGAAGACTTGCATCATACTGAGAAAATATACCGCACGGTCCTGGTGGTTAGCGTCCATTATTATCCTAAGTTTTAATATTTCTGGTTTCTTTTGAGTACAGTATTATCTTTATTTTTTCTACTTGCTAGTCTTAGTCAACGTATCTGTATGTTTTGTCGCATCTAAGCTTAGAACACGTCTCTCTTACTTTTATCGTAGTCTAAGCTTAGTACACGTCTCTCTACTTTTATCGTAGTCTAAGCTTAGTACACGTCTCTCTACTTTTATCGTAGTCTAAGCTTAGTACACGTCTCTCTACTTTTATCGTAGTCTAAGCTTAGTACACGTCTCTCTACTTTTATCGTAGTCTAAGCTTAGTACACGTCTCTCTCTACTTTTATCGTAGTCTAAGCTTAGTACACGTCTCTCTACTTTTATCGTAGTCTAAGCTTAGTACACGTCTCTCTACTTTTATCGCAGTCTAAGTCTAGTACACGTCTCTCTACCATTGTCGTAGACTAAGCTTAATACACGTCTCTATACTTTTGTCGTAGTCTAAGCTTAGTATACGATTTTCCACCTTGTCGTAGTGTAAGCTTACTACACGTCTTTCTACTTTTGTCGTAGTCTAAGCTTAGTACAAGTCTCTGTACTCTTGTCGTAGTTTAAGCTTAGTTTACTTTTCTCCACTCTGTCTTTAGTCAAAGCGTCGTACAAGTCTCACAACTCTGCCTTTAGTCTAAGAGTAGTGCGCGCCTTCCCACTCTGTCATTAGTCTAAGTTAGTTCAGCGCCACTCTGTCATTAGTCTAAGCAGTACACGCCGCCCACTCTGTCATTAGTCTAAGCTAAGTTCACGCCGCCCACTCTGTCATTAGTTTAAGCTAAGTTCACGCCGCCCAACTCTGTCTTTAGCCTAAGGTTAGTTCACGCCTCCCCATTCTGCCTTTAGAATAAGCTTAGTTCACGCCTCCCCCCTCTGTCTAAAGTCTAAGCGTAGTATACAACTCCACCACTATGTCTTTGTTTACGCTTAGTTACCATTTCCTAATGTTTTCTCTCGACTTTGAAGTTGCTGTTTCTTTCTTGCTGTGGAAATACAAAACATTTCAATCGATTTTCTGCTGTCTTTGTGTGTTGTTATGTCTGTAGGTGAGTCTGTTCATTTATCTCAAGTTATAAATATTTAATACGCTTTAGGAAGATGTATTGCTTCAATTTGTCTGTATAATCTTTTTAGTTTCTCAGACTTACATCTGACAATGCACACGAACAAATATGTGTCGATAATGATACATTCGTCTGAAACATGTTTACACAATCTGAATATCGTTCTTGAAGTCTTTCCATTCTTCGAATGTTCCATATCGACCATTTGTTTACCGCTCTGTATGATTTGTATGTGATCTGAGCCTGAGAACGATTGCACGTTGTGCCAGTTATGCGTCTACAAGTAGGCCAACATATCCGATTTCCGCGATGCTTTTTATTTACTATGGTAGCTTCCCTAGGTCCCTACATTACTCGCCTCTTACGATATACCTTGTAGGTCGCAGTGGTACTATTCTATGCTAGCTTGCGGGCTCCGGCAGTACATGGGCAGAAGTTTTCCATAGAAATACATAAAACATACTTATCCTCCTTCTTCTTCTTCTTCTTATTTTACTCTAATCATGAAAATTAAGAGATTTTAAACAGTATTTTTCTCCCCTCTGTTATCTCTGAGGTCCACCTTCTGCATGGATGGTCCATTGCTATCTGTGTATGTATGATGTTGTTTGGTTTCAAATATACAAGCACAATAAGTCTAGAGCATGTTTGTGAGCAAACACTGTTCGATCGCATCTGACCTGATTATTCTGTGTTCAACAGACGAAATGTTTAAGAGAGATACTCCTCAGTAAAACCCTTCTTTTGAAAGGCTAGCTGGCTATATTCTTAGAAACGTATTGTTAGGCTAGGCATAGGGTGCCGTCAGAATTAGACTAGGCATAGGGTGCCGTCAGAATTAGGCTAGGCATAGGGTGCCGTCAGAATCTAGAAGGCTAGGCACTAGAGGTGCCGTCAGAAATAAGGGTGTTGGTTCGAATACTGTGTTTTGTAATTTGTTTTTTAGGCTTGTACTTTTCCCCTAGTACTTGTTTCTGGGTCTTGTACTTTTCCCCTAGTACTTTTTCTGGAGGCTTGTACTTTTCCCCTAGCACTTGTTTCTGGTGGCTTGTACTTTTCCCCTAGTACTTGTTTCTGGTGGCTTGTACTTTTCCCCCAGTACTTATTTCTGGAGGCTTGTACTTTTCCCCTAGTACTTGTTTCTGGGCTTGTACTTTCTGAATACTTGTTTCTGGTAGTTAATCTTTCCTAGGTACTTGTTTCTGGTGGCTACTGTGCTTTCCCATAGTACTGTTTCTGAAGGTTTATACTTTTCCCGTAGTACTTGTTTCTGAGGTTTATACTTTTTCTTAGTACTTGTTTCTGAAGTTTATACTTTTCCTAGTACTTGTTTCTGGGCTTTACTTTCCCTAGTATTTGTTTCTAGGAGCTTGTACTTTTCCCCTAGTACTTGTTTCTGGAGGCTTGTACTTTTCCCCTAGCACTTGTTTCTGGAGCACTTCTACATTTACTGAATAACAAGGGGAATTAATTAAATCCTCTTAAAACCGAGGCACGATTTGTTTAACCTAAGGACGAATCTCACTGTGGTTATATTAGTGAGTGTAGGTCAACAAACATGACATATAATAATTAACTACTTTGGAAGAATTCAGGTTAAATACAAGTTAAACATATATTTGTAAGAGGGTACATCTTTGATATAACAACATATGACACACTCATCTCTTCACTTACATCTCGCACCAACCTTCTCCTTGGCCTTCCTCTTCCTCGTCAGTTCAGAATAATATTCTCTAGAGCAGCGGTTCCGAAACTGTGCATTACCGCGGACACCATTTGAAATATATTTTGCTGCCGTGGTCCCCAAAGTTTCTAATATGAAAATCTTCTAGCGATGGAGTTACTATTACATTACACCAACAGTCAAGCTGGCTCCAATTTCTCAGAATGCGAGAAACTTCAAATGATCTTTC